>OVAP01002190.1:0-20371 GCA_900406295.1 Aurinia saxatilis
CAGAACAAAAAGAAGCTTGAAGATCGAATAACAAGCTTAAGATTGAGCAAATAAATTTGTGTTTATAGCTCTGATACCATGTAGAAAACTAGGATTGTATAAAGAGTTTTCTTATTATTCACAATAGCGTATCAAGAGTATATATACAAGATACAATCTTAACCTAAACTTGTACATAAAACTAAGCTAAGAGAAAGGGCTTAGCCCAAACTNGGCTTTAGTTCCAAGTTCTCTAGACTTTTTAAATCAATTGCGCATGGAAACAACAAGAGTTCGTGTTTTGGTATACATATATGTATGCTTCAATATAATCGTATGCAAGCATATTGGCCATAACTCTGAAGCCATTAATTGGCTACACATGTAGATAATCATTAAAAATCATAGATATCAAGTGTTCACAAATCAGCAAAGGTCATTAAGGAGTACTTGAAAACACCCAAAGAACAAAAGCACATAGAAAAAGAACAAGAGGGATAATGTGAACAGTTCTTTCCCCAGACTTATAACTATTGTTGTGAAGAGACAAATCCTTCTTGGCAACGTCATAGACCACATGACCGTCCGGGCTTGAAGAATCCGATGAGAGGTTGATCAGAAACTCTTCGGATGGCCGAGAACTTATCCTCTGCATGGTGTGGCTTGATTGGATTTATATTGTACTAACGGTGTCAACTTATATATGGTTTGTGACAACTTTGTGAAGGTTATAATTTTCATCAAAATGTCAACATATATATAAGGTTTCAAAAGTCAGAGAGAGATTAAACGTTGCATTTCAGCCTCCTGAAGTTATGGCTTAAGTTATGATGAATATGATCAAACTACTTTGCTTCCAAATTTGAAAGTTGTTTAAAATAGTTTCGGTGGCAAGACTAAGATTCGGTTAATCTCCCAAGAAGAAGAGCTGAAAATGAAAGAAATCAAAGTTCTTTACATATTTTATCCTTTGATTAACATTTATCGATCTTATATGCAATAATGTGGATACGTTGATACCAAAGTGTAGAACTGATCAAGGAAAGCTTGTGATTTTTTTTTTTGTTAATTGTAGTCTAATGGTTTATGTCAGAGGTATATTGTATTACCGTTTTGGTTTGAAGTATTTAATATATATATATTGTATGTTGTTAACAAAAAGAAAACTAATATAATTCGAAATCACTTTCAAATCTCAATCATCAGACTCATTTCCGATTTTTGATCAAATGTTGTAGTCATCATGAAAGCTTTTGAAGTACATCACATTGGTGTTTCTTGGACTTAGACCATCACATGTTGTGTTACACTAGTGGAGTAGAATTTATTTCCTACTTTGAAGAGAAAAGTCACATCGTTTATTGGCCGCAATAATTGTATTGTGCAATTTGCATGGGTACATTATAGATCAAGACATTGAGCGTTGACAAATAAAGACGACGTATTTAACTCTTTCAAAACTTTTAAGTTTTGGATTTGCTTGCAGCGAACTTGAAGGTGCACATGTGACTCTTTTCATCATCATAAGTCAAAATGTGCATTCACATTGGTTTTGGACCATTTTTTGTTTTTAATGTGTATTTATTTCTTTTTCCCCGTTAATATATACCAAAGTTTATCAATAGCACATTTTCATATGTATATAGTACAGTTTAACAGTTCCTAAAAAATGTTGCAAATCAATCTACAAATTTACCTGATTTTACTTGAAAAATGCAATACATAGAGCAACTTCGTTTCTACCAATTTACCCCCAAAGAACTTCTATAGAGTAATCGTGCGTAGCTCAAATAATTTTGATATGGTCATTTTCTTTCTTTGTAAGTTAAGCTTAATGTGACTAAATTTAAAATTTGAAGAAGTCAAAATTTTAAAATAATGAGATTACTGAAACCTATAGTCGGCCAGCCAATGGGTATGTGTCCTATGGATTTGTTATGGCTAACTTTGGTTGACTGAATGTGATGTTTAATATATATATATATTTGTTAATTGGGAGTGTCTGGATCGAAGTCCAACTAATTTTTAGGGAGACAGTACCAACATTAAGTCCGACTTTGGATTTTTAATGGGGTCTAAAGTATGATTTCAAATAATGATAATTTAATTTTTATTGGAAATCAAACTTATGGCGAATAAATCCATATGTCTTGCTCTTAGTCAATTTTGACTACTAGATTACCATTGTTTGATTAAGAAAGATGGGAGATAGAAAGTTTTTAACTAACCACATTAAACTTTTGACAATAGGAAAACTAACCACAATAAAAAGGTTAATAATGCATATTTTGATCATTCTTGTCAGTAATTAAATGGATACTTTTTTTCTTAACTCGAATTGAGTTGATCAATTCTATGAAAGTTTCGTATTGTCACATAAGTCTTCATGGGAGTGTCTGGATCGAAGTCCAATTAATTTTTAGGGAGACAATACCAACGTTTAGTCCGACTTTGGATTTTTTAATGGGACCTAAAGTATAATTTCAAATAATGATAATTTAATTTTTATTGGAAATCAAACTTATGGCGAATAAATCCATATGTCTTGCTCTTAGTCAATTTTGACTACTAGATTACCATTGTTTGATTAAGAAAGATGGGAGATAGAAAGTTTTTAACTAACCACATTAAACTTTTGACAATAGGAAAACTAACCACAATAAAAAGGTTAATAATGCATATTTTGATCATTCTTGTCAGTAATTAAATGGATACTTTTTTTCTTAACTCGAATTGAGTTGATCAATTCTATGAAAGTTTCGTATTGTCACATAAGTCTTCATGGGAGTGTCTGGATCGAAGTCCAATTAATTTTTAGGGAGACAATACCAACGTTTAGTCCGACTTTGGATTTTTTAATGGGACCTAAAGTATAATTTCAAATAATGATAATTTAATTTTTATTGGAAATCAAACTTATGGCGAATAAATCCATATGTCTTGCTCTTAGTCAATTTTGACTACTAGATTACCATTGTTTGGTTTAATTAAGAAAGATGGGAGATAGAAAGTTTTTAACTAACCACATTAAACTTTTGACAATAGGAAACTAACCACAATAAAAAAAGTTAATAATGCATGTTTTGATCATTCTTGTCAGTAATTAAATGGATACTTTTTTTCTTAACTCGAATTGAGTTGATCAATTCTATGGAAGTTTCGTATTGTCACATAAGTCTTCATGGCTACGGTTCAACACCAAAGCTCATTAAATATATGATTAAGCAACATGAGTCACCCAATCAGGCGTGATTATACAACCTGTGAAAGTGATTCTCCGAAGCCAACCTAACCATTTAATTATTCCATTTCAGCTTCATTTTCAAAGTCAACAAATGCTCATTTCCTGCAAATTATATATGATTCAATATGTTTAGATAGTTTTTTTATAATTCAATTAAATTCAATATGATAATGTCTTAAGCAACAAGGAAAATGAGTGGAAAAAAAAATAAAAAAATAGATAAATAATGCTAGCAGAAACAGAATAATTCATAAATCTAATTAGTAAAAAAATTATAGTAAACCACAGGTCCACAACATACATAAAAATATATTTAAGCCCTAATACAAATTATATTAAACAAAGTCCAATTATATTAATTTCTGTCAAACGATTTGAGACAGGTTGTTTAGAACTTCTAAAAATAATGGCCGGTTGGAATCAATTTTTTCTTTAGAATTTATATATATGTAGCGTGATAATAGAATAAACCGATTTGTTAGTATTTCTGTTAGACTATGGTCACTTTTTTTTCTTTTTCTTTTTTGTTGTAAAAGTAGACTATGGTCAGTTCATGAAATAATTTGTAATGATTAGTATCGATTACAAATTTTGGCTAGAAGAGAGAAAAATAATCCACTAATTGATTCGTATCTTACATAGTGTTAAGTAATCCCCATAGAATCTGTTTGATCGACATGCACAACTCAACCTGCCTAATGATTTAAATCTTTTTCCAGGGGTCGGTACCAACTGGATCGATTGAATATAACTTGACACAACTTGGAGATGCTATTTATTGGCTCTCTCCACATAATTTATTACATACCTAACCTATATTTATATTCTACATCGTAACACGACTCTATATATCCATCTTTTTTATGAATACTATCGTTATATATTTGACTTTGATATTTATAACTTCAAAATATCGATATCAAAAAGATATAATTCAACTAAGGCAAAAACGATAAAATACAAGTCGTTGTAAACATTTGGTCTAGTTTCAAATATCTCTGCTCCTTGTTCATTTCAACAGAAAAAAAATGAAGTCAGAGAAGCTCTAATGGAGGACAAGAAAGCAAACATAATCGCAACGATATCAATCTTGATCCTTCTCATAGTAATAATCGCGGCTCGAGTCTCTTTAAAACTCTCCAAAACGTTCTACCTCATCGCGGGCATCGACATTTCATTGATCCTAGCAGTGTTCTGTTTCCTGGTGATCCGAAGCCGTTACAACAAAGAGAGGAAGCTTTTGGAATCAAGATTCGTCTCCGAAGGCAGAGAGCTTCGTATCGAATACAGTTTCTTAAGAAAAGTCGCTGGAGTGCCGACGAAGTTTAAGGTCGAGGATCTTGAAGAAGCAACTGATGGATTTCGATCTTTGATCGGAAAAGGTGGTTCTGGTTCGGTGTTTAAAGGAGTCTTGAAAGATGGATCTCAAGTGGCTGTTAAGAGAATTGAAGGTGAAGAGAAAGGTGAAAGAGAGTTTAGATCGGAAGTAGCTGCTATAGCTTCTGTGCAGCACAAAAATCTTGTTCGTCTTTTCGGTTATTCCTCGGGGATTGGCGTAAATCGACCGAGGTTTCTTGTTTACGAGTATATTGTGAATTCGTCTCTCGATATTTGGATTTTCCCGGGGAAATCTGGTAATAGAAGATGTGGAGGTTGTTTATCTTGGGAACAAAGGTATCAAGTTGCTATTGATGTAGCTAAAGCTCTTTCTTATCTTCATCACGATTGTCGGTCCAAGATTTTGCATCTTGATGTTAAACCTGAAAACATTCTGTTGGATGAGAATTACCGAGCGGTTGTAACGGATTTCGGACTCTCTAAGCTTATTGCTAGAGATGAGAGTAAGGTGCATACAGATATCCGCGGTACACGCGGATATCTGGCACCTGAATGGCTTTTAGAACACGGTATTTCCGAGAAATCGGATGTTTATAGTTACGGGATTGTGTTACTGGAGATGATTGGAGGACGGAGAAGTATTTCGAGAGTAGAGGTAGAGCAAACGAATCCATGTAAGAAGAAGAATAAAAAGTTGGAGTATTTCCCAAGGATTGTGAACAAGAAGATGAGAGAAAGGAAAGTAATGGAGATTGTAGATCAACGGTTGATAGAAGGTAATGAGGTAGATGAAGGGGAAGTGATGAAATTGGTGTGTGTGGCTTTGTGGTGTATACAAGAGAAGGCTAAGAATAGGCCTGATATGGCTATGGTGATTGAGATGCTTGAAGGGAGAGTTCCGGTTCATGAGCCACCGGATTCTGAAGTCGTTGTGGTTGATCTTTTGGCGGCTGATGATGATTCAAAAACCGGTGTTCGACGTGTGGTTGACATTCCGAGATTACAAATTCATAGGGAGAGGAGGATTTTCCGATTGCCATCGATTTGCTCTAGTATCATATCTCCTGTTTCTCCGCGTTAGAGTCTCTATTTTGTTCATATAGGTTTGTTTCAACATTCAACCCAAAAACCTTTCTTGGTGTGTGCTATAATTTGATATGTAATAATAAGCACATTTATAACCAAGATTGAACAAAATACCAAGTTTCAGTTGGTCACAATTACCAACATACACTTGAATTTGAGTGAGACACAATACTGGCATATGGGCCTGGATATGGAGGGTAACACAAATGCATTGTGAGTTTGTGATTGGGAGCCGGCAAAAATTATGAGCTATTTCGTAACTTAAACAAAAAAAATAATGAATCTGGTCCAAACTTAATTATAAAATTATTGAAAGCTAATAAACCTAATAATAAATTACTAGAACCAGATATGAATCAGACTTAAATTTCATGAATCGAAGCAAATTAATTAAATTAGAAAGAATTTATTACCAAAATAATACTCTTAAAAATATATTAATTATATATATTAAATAAAATAATTTATTAAAAATTACTTTATTAATATATTATATATATATATATATATATCACATAATAATGTAATAATTATTATATATATTAAATAAAATAGTTTTATTTTTTTGTTATGATGTTTTTGTTTATAATTGAACTGAAATTTGAATTCGGACAAAGTCTTGTGTTGTAAAATCCTCTTTGCTCAGTCTCTAAATTCGGTTAATAGTTGTAGATCGTTTTTGTTTTTCTTCCCAATTTCTTTTTTTTTTTCTCTTGTTTTGGTTGTAATAAAAAAAAAAAAAATTGATTGAGATCTATTTAAAAAAAAAAAAAAAATCCAGAATAACATAAACCAAATAAAACTGAACTAAAATCGAACCAAACAAAATCACTAGCCACAACCAGTAATTTGGACCCTTATCCGAATTCCTTTGTCAAAGTAATCCGATATCCCACCTTTTATCATCCAAGGCAGAAATGGATCAAAACTAAAAGGTTTGGGTAAGTAGTGAAAAGATTAAAAAAACAATAGACTTAAAAATCAAGGCAACATAAAGTGAAATTCACACCAGAGTTTACGGATTAGCTTGAGCTCTCTGTTTTCTCTGGCTCCTCCTCCTCCTTAGACTTCTCCGTCGAATAATCTCAAGGTATGCTCGATTTCTAGGTTTTATCCTCTGCGCTTCACCGATCTCTGATACAATTCTTCAGTTTCCAATCATCATTTCTTATAAGACAACGCAAATTTCGTATCTAGGTCTTCGTGAATCTTTTTTAAAAATTTGTCGATCGATCGTGTTTCATTTGGGTGTCTTTTCTTGTGTAATGTAAGATTTGAAAGAAGCTTGTTGGTTTAGAGCTTTACTGTCTGTTTTGTCTTTGAATTCGGGTTTGATGCAATGTGGAATTAATGTAATTGTTTTTATGCAGGGTCATTTTGTTATTGCATTGCTTTTCTCCATCAAATATGAGTCTCTCTGGTGCTGCAGTTGGTTCAAGTTAATATATTCTTCTTTTTGCTGCGTATTTGATTCGGTTTTTAGCGTGTTCACAAGGCAGAAGCTCTTAACTGTAACGTCATTGCAGGCAGAAATTTAAGAAAAGCGGTCGAGTTTGGGAAGACTCATGTGGTTAGGCCTAAAGGGAAACATCAAGCAACCATTGTTTGGCTACATGGGCTTGGTGACAATGGCTCGAGGTATTTTCTTTTATGTCTGAACTTGGTTTACTTTCGGAATTTTAGCTACATTGTCGTTTAAAGTCATTAGTCTACGCAATTTTGGAAGCCATACTATGGTTTCCATTCTAGCTTTTGGCCTATTTGGAATGTTGGTAATAAGCTTTATGCTAATGACACGTTAGTATTCAAGTTTAAGCCTTGTCTCTGTGCTATAGTTCTATTCCAAGAGGTTGGTGTTTTTTGCGAGAAAAATATTTTTTTTGCTGTCTTTTCTCCTAGAGAAGAAAAAACTCTGATGCTTTTGCAAATCATGACATCGTTCATCGTTTTGATTTATACAAACTTAACTCAATAGACAGTTTGTTGGAAAATTCAGCAGCATTGACCTTATGCCCTTTTTTGTTCTGTCTGCAGCTGGTCCCAGCTTTTGGAGACCCTTCCCCTTCCAAATGTGAGTTATAAGCCTTAAGTGATCTCCAGCACTTGCTCTAATTATTTCAACACTGCTCAGTTACTTTACCTCGATCAATACAAAGTCATCTTTTTATTTGTGATGTAGATCAAATGGATATGCCCAACCGCTCCATCTCAACCAATAAGTTTGTTTGGTGGTTTTCCCTCCACAGCTTGTAAGTGTATCTGCTACATAGCATTAGTCTTTGATTCTGTATAGTGCAAATTACTACTAGTATAAAAGGACAGGTAAATTAGTGAGAATGCGATTAAATCAACAATCTTGGTTTGTGATTTGCAACTTATGAACGCAAGTTGCTCATTTAGAGCATTAGACAACACATCCAGCTCCACATAACTAGACCAAATAAGCATTATATTGGAATTTCTATGCAACACCTAATCATCTGCTTTGCTACCAAGGGACAGGTTTTTACAGGATCCTAATTTTCTGGTCAGAAATATAGTTGACCTTTAACCAAAAGAGTTAGTGTATTTCTCTCTATGTTGAGAGACAATACATATTTGGCATAATCGATGACACATTCGTTACCTTTCTTTATACAAAGTGTCACCAGACTCAAGCATAAATATAAATGACTATGAACAGTGTAGTATTTTGTGTGAGAAGATATTTGATGAGATTCTACTGTAATTTTTGTAGGGTTTGATGTTGTGGACATCAATGAAAATGGACCAGACGATGTAGAAGGACTGGATATGGCTGCTGCACATGTTGCAACTCTGTTGTCAAATGAGCCTGCTGACAGTAAGTTTCCATTTAACTTTGCATCTTCATTCCCCTATATGTGCTCCCTGAAATAGAGAGAAGAATGAGTAAACATGTCGATGACTTTACATACAAATTGATGTATGGTATACTATTGCAGCGGAATTATAGAAGCTGGAGAGGAACAAATATATATATATATATATATATATATATTTTTTTTATATAGTCAAATTCAAAGGAGGAGACTTGAAAGATATGAGTGAAGTTATAAAGAATTGTGATATACTAGAATACAGAGGGGGTAGAAGAGGGGAGAGAGTAGAACTATAGGGAGAAAATTCTGGATTTGAAGAGCTGAATATCATTGAACTATAAGTATTACACATATATTACATCAAAAGCAAATTATCTGACTTTCTAAACCGTGTTATTTTTCATTGCTCAAAGTTAAATTAGGTGTTGGAGGATTCAGCATGGGTGCAGGGACATCTCTATATTCTGCAACTTGTTTTGCTCTCGGAAAGTATGGAAATGGCAATCCTTACCCTATCAATTTAAGCGCAGTCATAGGCTTAAGCGGCTGGCTTCCTTGTGCAAAGTAGGTTTTCCTCTTCTCTTCATATTTTCCTTGTCTAATTGGAACATTTGAGTCATTTTAATATGTTTATTATCTCTGCAGGACATTGGCTGGCAAACTAGAAGAGGAAGGGATCAAGAACCGCGCTGCGTCTTTGCCCATTTTAGTTTGCCATGGACAAGGTAACTAAGAAAATTATATCACCCTTAAATGGTGAAATGTCATAACTTCTCAGCATGCTCAAAATGCCAAACCAATTGGTCGTTCGTTTAGTTTTGAGCCTTGTTATAAATGCAATCCGTTGAACACCAGCTCAAGCAAATGAAGGGTTACATTTTTATCAGACTTTCTTATCATGCAACTTTTTTTCATGTTAGTATCATGCAACTTATTTTCACACCAATTCCAGTTAAAAAAAAAGTGTTTCAGTTTTTAAGATCTTCTCGTCTCCCTTTTCTTATTATTATTTCATTTAAACTCTGGTTTGCAGCTGATGATGTTGTACCATTCAAGTTTGGGGAGAAATCTTCGCAGGCCTTGATTTCACATGGGTTTAAGAAGACGACGTTTAAACCTTACAGTGCACTTGGTCACTACACAATCCCACAGGAGACGGAGGCGATGTGCGCTTGGTTGAAATCAACCCTCGACCTCGAAGGTTGATTCTTTCCATCAATGCTGCTTTGTGATGGAAAAAACCCCAAACTCTTGATTTTTTTTTCACTGATTTGGATGTTTCAGATTGGTTCATTGGAATGTTTTTATCTAAGACTAAGACCAAACTCTTGGAGCTACTCAACTAAAATTCCCAAAATTGGTACCAATAATATATCAGTCTCGAACCAATAAAATTAGTTCGGTAATTACGCATTACACGTGACTATTATTAACATAACACGTGTATTTTTCTAAGCAAGACACGTGTGAGGACGAGACTCGTCTGCATCATCGTTTCTCATTTCTCACTCTGATTGGACCAAACAAACCATCATCACCAACCTCTAAACAATGGTGAGAAGAAGAAACCAGAGATGCTTGCTCGCTTCCTCTCTTCATCTTCTTCGTATCCCTCTCTCTGTAACCTCTCCAGATTACTAACCAAACGAACAACAACACTCACAATGTCGATGAATCTAAGAACACACGCCTTCGCAGGCAACCCTTTAAGATCCAAAACTCCAAAATCCACAGATCCTTTCTCACCATCCTCAGCTTTCGAATCTCTCAAAACCCTAATCCCAGTGATCCCTAACCATCCCGCACCTTCTCCTGATTTCAAGATTCTTCCTTTTAGCAAAGGACGTCCTTTGGTTTTTTCGAGCGGTGGTGGTGGAGATGGTTCTTCCACGACACCGATTTGGCATTTGAGTTGGATTAGTTTGGGTGATTGTAAAGGTTTGTTGAAGAGTATTGGTGTTGATTTGAGTGAGAACTCGCTTGTGTATTTAGGACCCAAGGTTGAGGAGGATTTGGTGTTTTGGGCTGTTGATGTGTCGGAAGGTGATGGGTTGGTTTCGGAATTTGGAGGGAAGAAGTTGTGTTTTGTTGAGCTTAGGACGTTAATGGTTGCTACTGATTGGGCTGATCAATGCGCCATGGATGAATTGGCTATTGCCGGACATGTATGTGAACTTTTTTGTTTGGTTTAGTGATTATATGTTTTAAGAAATTTGAGTTAAAAACGAGTTCGTTTATGGCAATGGAGTTCGTATCCTTTCGAATTGGTGCTGATATCTGACATTAATGTGACAGGCCAGGGCATTGCTTGAATGGCACAATGTATCACGGTTTTGTGGAGCTTGTGGAGGTAGTACTGTTCCAAAGGAAGCAGGAAGGAGAAAACAATGCTCAAACGAGACTTGCCATAAGCGGGTTTATCCCCGTGTTGACCCGGTATATATAGCTGCACTGCACTAGATTTCCCCTAGAGTTTGACATTATGGAATTTCGAGTTGACTGTTTCTCCTGTACACTACAGGTGGTTATAATGTTAGTTATTGATAGGGAAAATGATCGGGCACTTTTAAGCAGGCAATCTAGATATGTACCGAGAATGTGGAGTTGTTTAGCTGGATTTATTGAGGTATGAACACCTCACCTCTAAGCTACTTCCTTGTTATCCTTTTTGTCACTCCACCCTGTGAATAGGCCATTTCACTTGACCTGACTCTTGCATGTATTATCTTTGCTGCTTCTGCTAGCCAGGGGAAAGCTTAGAAGAGGCTGTGAGGCGGGAAACATGGGAAGAGACAGGCATTGAAGTAGGAGAAGTTGTCTATCACAGTTCTCAGCCTTGGCCTGGTAATTGTAAAGTTAATAAATATAATCGTTTGGTCAGGGTCTCTCCTGTCTTAAGTATATATACTCTGTATGTTTATCAGCTTATAGTTTACCAGATTTATCTTTAGCTAATGTAATGCATGTATCCATGAATGTGATAGATCCTTTACAACATACCCCTGAGAGAATAGTGCTGTTGATGAGAAATATAGTAGAAGAGCAGAATAAGGAGGGTTTCGCTGTGAGTGAATCTGCATTTCTTAGCAAAGTAATTCCTCAGTGTGTAGATTTGAAACTTAGTTTAATTAACATTTCTTCCAAGTTGGATCTCAAAAGGTTTCGCATTATTATTCATGTTTTTCCTTGTGTCGACCAAACCATGCCTTTGCCCCTGCTGTAACTTTAGGTAGTTAGAAACTTTGATTCTAATGCCAAAAGGGCTTCAGAATTGCTTGAACGCAAAGTTAAGAGAAAGAACGATGTATTTGTGTTTAAATTGCAGTGGGACCAAGTAGCATGCCATGTCAACTGATGCTCGGTTTCTTTGCTTATGCCAAGACGCTTGACATAACCGTAGACAAGGAGGAGTTAGAAGGTAAATTAACTTCCAAGTTGTTGGAGTGCCATACATTCATCACATCGAGTTTTATCTTAACAACTAGCAAACATGTTTTGATGTGCCTGCAGATGCTCAATGGCACAGTAGAGAAGATGTGAAGAAAGCACTGTCGTTTGCAGAATACAGGAAGGCGCAAACAACAGCGGCTTCAAAGATAGAGCAGATATGCAAAGGCGTGGAGAGAAGCCAGAGTCTATCAACAGATTTCAACGTTGAAAGCGGTGAGCTCGCTCCTATGTTCGTCCCGGGGCCATTCGCCATTGCTCACCACCTGATCTCAGCATGGGTTGATCAGGGCTCTTCCCATGTTCTCTCAACACAACAAGCCAACGTCTCTCTCTCAAGTTTGTAACTAGAAAGACGACTTTGATGGCTTAGGAATCAAACCTTTGGAATTGCATAGTCCTTAGTGTTTCAAATAAAGAGATGAGCAATTTCGTATATGCTATTTTTGCAACAACAGTTTATGTAATAGACTTACCTCTAAATATATATTTCTCTATTTATAGTTGTGATGATGAACATAGACTCACCTCTAAATATATATATATATTTCTCTCTTTGTAGTTGTGATAAAGTATTTTAATCAAATTATTTGTGTAAGAAAATATAGCAAATCAGTTTATAATTAATTAGAGGTTACTAATATGTTATGTTGTAGCACCGTTGTTACGTACACACGTCCGTAGGATAGTATTCACTCTTTCTTCTCAGGTTTGTGTAGTCTTCTTCACTCCATTCTAAAACCCTTTCATCTACCATTTCGAACTTGTTCGAGATCTAAACCAAATCATGGCGACTTCCTTCTTCCGGCGACTCGCTAAGTCCGCTCCGATCACATTCCCCGTCGCGTTCGGATCCCAAAGCAAATCAGGTTTCGGCGCTTTCCGATTCTCTGCCGGTGCAGTCGCGGCACTTTCCGGTGGATTCTCTTACTATTACCTCACTTCCGGCAACAATCTGGTGAATTGTTGTCTTTGATTATGTCAAATTCCATTTTAGGTTTTGCGTAGCCTTGCTCTTGCAATTTTCTCCAATGTATATTGTGTTGAATATCACATTCAATCAGAAGAGTATACACGAATCTTTATAATAGCTTATTAGGTCTTTCTTCATACTGTTGTTTGTGATTTTCTGATATCAGGTTTATCTGGATCAAGCTAAGGAAGAGGCAGGACCAAAAACAGGTGTGTGGCTTTATATAGCTTTCCTAATTCGTCTATCCCTTACTCTTTACGGATGACTTAATTGTACTGTGCTGTATGATCTCAGCTCTAAATCCGGATAAATGGCTCGAGTTTAAGCTTCAAGATTCTGCTAGAGTTAGCCACAACACCCAGCTCTTCAGGTATTCACTTGACTTCGTTAATAGCAGACGTGGCATTGGGACTCGGCATTATACTTGGTTTGCTTATTATGGCTTTACCTTGATATTTAGGTTCTCGTTTGACCCCTCAGCCAATTTGGGTCTACATGTTGCTTCATGTCTCCTAACAAGGTATGCTGTGGTCACACTTGTTCCACTTTATAGTAAAACAAATTTATTTTGGACAAATTTCTCAACTTGACTGCTAAATCTTACATGTTTTTTTCTGGAACAGGGCTCCTTTAGGCTATAATGCCGAAGGGAAAACAAAATATGTCATCAGACCGTAAGTTTAACTAAAACACCAGCTTTGCATTTTATATCATGTCCAGAGAACAATTGTTCTAATTAAGTTAGAGAGTCGTTTAGCCTATCTGTCACGGTTTCACTTTTGATGGAGCCCATTTACATCCTTTAAAAGTAATAATCGACTTGTCGCTTTACCCTTTGTTTCATGATATTCGATCATTTTAATTTATGAATTGTCTGCAACTTAAAGTTTGTGTGCAGCCATTATCTTTCAGAAAAAGTTCTCGATTTTAAGTTTTAGCTGTTGAACTCACCACTTTTTTTATATCTACCTTCAAATCTCCACTCCTTGGATTGCACAGTGTACAAACTTATCTTGCAAAATATATCTTCCAGATCTTGACTTTTCTTGCTTTCTACTATAAACCTCTTCAATACTTGTACTTATGTACGTGAGGCTTCTACTAACCTCATTTATCTTATATTTGTGAATTATTCTCAGTTACACTCCTATATCAGACCCAGACGCTAAGGGCTATTTTGATTTACTGATTAAGGTATAAGTGTCATCATGTTAATATTCACGTGCATTTCCCTGCTTTCGCTACTTTTTTTTAGCAATGAAGTGGATGTGTAATGATTGCACTTATTTCCTCAATTGGTTTTGAATTTGTACTGATATAGTTCATTGCTATTTGCAGGTATACCCGGATGGAAAAATGAGTCAGCATTTTGCCAGCCTAAAACCAGGGGATGTGTTGGAAGTAAAAGGGTATAATTTCCTGACTGTTAAACGTCTTTATCTATGGCTGATAATAGTTCTATATTGTTTATACTGGTTAACTATTCCTAGCTTTTGTTTATTGTAGACCAGTTGAAAAGTTCAGATATTCTCCTAACATGAAGAAACATATTGGCATGGTATATCCTTGTTCCTTTGTTACAATCAAGTTTACTGAAGGTCTTTTCGTACATACAGTCTGTTTTATTTCTTTGGAAGTTGAACTCTGAAGATAAGGCCTGGACTAGTAGTTTCATTTTCTTATTTCAGCGTATGGAATTATTTTGTCTGCTATTAGTTGATTTGATTTTTCACGAGGGGCATTTCTTCTCCCCGGTTTAGTAGCAAGATTTACTGACTTGTAGTTATACTTATAGGTCAATGTAATGTAAAATAAATTCTGACATGTGATTTTCTGTTGGCTATCTTTCTTTTTGTTTAAACTTGAAGATTGCTGGTGGAAGTGGGATTACTCCAATGCTTCAGGTGATTGATGCTATTGTGAAGAATCCGGAGGACAACACGCAGGTGACGGGTTTATTGTTATCGTATATTTTAGCAGAAATTATCATTTATACCTACTGTAAAGTATGTGATCTATACATACAAATTTCTGAACTGCTACGTATGCTAGTTGCTGGTTTTGTTGCAAAATCTTGAAAATATTGTCCTCTATAACTCATTTTCAAAATTGGCCGAGATTTTTCAGAAAAGGATATCCTAACATGCAATTGTACAATTTCTTTGCGTGCACAGATATCATTGCTTTATGCCAATGTTTCTCCAGATGATATACTTCTCAAGCAAAAGCTCGATGTACTTCAGGCTACCCACCCAAATTTGAAGGTAGAGTGCTCTTGAATTTTCAATTGGTTATTTTACTAGCTGTTGACTATTAGCATGCATTTTCGTTTTTAAATGTTTGTGGTGTTTAAAATTGTCAGATATTCTATACTGTTGACAACCCTACTAAAAACTGGAAAGGAGGGGTAGGTTACATTTCAAAGGATACAGCTCTTAAAGGCTTACCTCTTCCTGCGGATGATACTCTTATTCTTGTAAGTTACCTTACAAACTTCAGAAACGTAGCTTATCTTTTGAAAGAAAGTGTTCCTACAATCTATTTCCATCACTTCGCCCCTCATATGCTATTAGATATTCCTCTTTTAATTGGTACATGAAAGGAAAATATATCATTAATTCAGTTTCTAGTCTTTGTTTTTTATTTTGAGTTTCGGGATATTTTCTATCATTTTTGACAATCTTGACTGTTGTTATACTTTAAAAATTGATTTGTTTATCATCATAATGGACACTGTGTCCTAAGAGTGTGACAGTCAGGATGTCAAAGCTTTTAGTTATACGATGTGATCTACTGGCGAAGAAGTTAAGGATAGAATTGAAGCATACATTCTAAATTATGTTGTATGTTATTATCGCTGTTTCAGGTATGTGGTCCCCCTGGGATGATGGAGCATATATCCGGGGGTAAAGCTCCAGACTGGTCACAAGGAGAGGTTTGTATTTATTATTCAACATCTTTTCCTGGCAATCTGATCACTTAAAAACTAAAAGTTAGGCAAACCTTTATGGCAATAGTATATAGACAAATGTATCTCCGATGTCTATCATTTAAATGCAATTAGCAACACACGAGGAAACAGTATTGAGCTGAAAGACAGCTCTCCTTTAGGGAATGTATTGCTAAGGAAAGGCTCTGAGATGGCCCTTAGTTGTTAGCACTAACTTTGTTATAAGAACACTGTTGATACTTTGATGGCATAAAAAGTTAAAACAAGTCATAGAATTTGTGGGTTTAGATATCAGTCAGCGAGGTGCGTAGCAGTTCATATCTAATATCTCGTTTGTTTGTTTGTTCCACTGCAGGTCAAGGGGATACTCAAGGAACTCGGATACACAGAGGAAATGGTTTTCAAATTCTGAGAGAACTTGGGTATCAGAATCTCGTACTATCTGCTCTCAACGAGGTTTCATTTCATGTAATAAAATGGCCCCAGGCAAACATTAGTTGATGCAGGATGAGCGTGACACGCCGAGCTTTAAAAATAATCAAAGGAAACACAGAACAATTAGTCATTGGTGATAGAGGAACATTCTAACGCTTGATTTTGATGAAAAATTTGTATGCAATGTTACTGCAAGATACTCTATTTATCAGATTGAAATGGTTCGAAAGAGAAAGTCGTGCATTTTTATTCATGTCTGTGTCTTGGCTCATCTCTTTTGTTTGACCAAAGTTTATCTCTCCTCGTACGTAATGGAGATTTTGGTTAAGACTGGTACAGGCTTTTCATTTCTTGGTTAAGGTTTTCCAACGTAGAGTTAGTTTATATGAACAAACATATGAATTGCAGTTGTATCTGACAGGAGAATCGTCCCAAATTTTATTAAGTAAAGCAACCATAGCTTGGGGACACAACACAAACTCGTCTCAAAGAAAAAGATAAAATGGATGGATTCAGTATTTCCCAATAACAAATGCTGCTCTGTTGTGTTCAACAGAGACAGCCTTGAAGAAACCTCTCCTCATTTTGGTTTACTGAGCTGGTTTCTCTTCTACTTTCGTGGAGGAGGATAAGTACCTGTCATTAAGCACGTTTTGGGATGTCAGAGTAAGCTAAGAGACACCAGGGCACTTTATAAGAAAGATGCATAATTTGTACTGTCTGTGACATAAGATTTAGAAACTACTGGCTTGTTGTAGTAATGGTAATCCTAGAAATAAGTTTTCGAGTTTCAAAAGGCTACTGATTATGCCTTCCAACTGCATTTTGTTCACGAATATACTCTAAACCCATATAGAACTTACCCCTGGTGTCTAGCCCAACGTGAGAGCTGATAGAGTTGTACAGTCTCATTGGAGGCATGGCAAGCAAGTAGTAAATAGTTGCGAGGTTGCACCATCCAGGCAAATCTCATGAACAAAGCCGAGTAAATGCACATTGCTGTACAAAAAAGATGCCAATGAGAGGGCTTAGCTAATAATGTTCCATCATAAAGGGGGCACTATTTATAATCACGGTCACTTTTTTTTCTTACCGGAAGACATGTTTCCAGAGATCATCTCCGGGGGCTTTTGCATATCCACCAAACCCTAATTGTGAAACCAATACAAAAACTATAACGCAATCCACAGTGTTCTAAATGAGAGGGGGTTGAGTAATAGACATGGAAAGACAAAACATACAGCAGCGACAAAACCCCAATTGGCGATAGGCCCCCAGAAATGAGTAGTTTTGGGGCCAACGGGACTGTTCAAGAATGCTTGGAACCTTGATGTAGCCATATCTTCTAAATCCCACCTGCAAATAAACTCGCATTATTAAGGTTGAAATCAAGAAATGTGAACGTTACGCTTTACTATCCAACACATCCCAGTTCAATTCAGGATACGTGAAAGCTAAACAAGAGTATTGTACTAATGATGATGATTCAGTAGATAGTTTTTTTTTTAATATAAATGTCAACTAAAGGTGATGACTTGTTTCTCTCTTAATCTCGGAAATTAAAATTCATATCTATAAGCCCATAGAGATGCAACTAAGTAACTAAGCATATACAGAATTCGATTGAAGAATCAACAATATTATTACTCAAAAACCTAAAAGCCAATCAAATCAAAATATCTAAAATCATAAGCAGCTTATGTAAAGCGAAACTTAGGTTTTATCAATCTCTCAATTCAGTTCCGATCTACTTTGAGATTGACACAAACCTGAGAGACGCGAATTCCCCGATTTGTCTGAAGCTTTTTGGTCCCGATTGAAAGAGATGGTGAGTGAATTGAGAAGGGCGAGGAAGAAAGAAGAAACAAGTCAAAAAGCCTTTTAACGGTTGTTGGGCTTCGTAAACCCGATCTTTATTATAACTTTTTGAGAAATTATTCTCATCATGACTTTTGAAATAAAATACAATTAACTTAACATTTTTTTTTTTTTTTTTTTTTTGACTTTTCCATAGACTATACCAACTTGATGCAACCCAAAAATTATATCTTCTCATTTTCTTTTGCCCTTTTGGGAAATACCATAAACGAATCCCTTCAATTATACAATAGTGTTGTATATAATATGTAGTTGTATCTGAAATTTTATTCTGTGAATATGATTCTGGACTTGATATGAAGGAAAAAAGAATCAAAATCTTATTAACAAGTGTGTCTATATTTATGTTCCATATTTTAGTAGTTTTTTTTTTTTGTTAATACCGATTTCACGATTGAAGATATTATCTTTTGTTGTTCCGGTATTTTTTGAATTGTTGAATCGTTAAAAATTTCACCACACTGCATTTGGTTTTCTAACATGAATCATAAGAAAATTAAAAAAATCTTGTAAAAGTTCCTTATGAACATATTTATTCATAAATTTAGCATTATTATTATATAAAAAAAAGAAAAAGGAATTGTCATTACAAAAAGTCTAGTTAGACCGGTCCAAAATGAAAGTCAAATTAATGATAAGGAACACTAAAAATCATATCCAACTAGACCAAATTTGACATATTCATATCTTTCCTCTTCCTTGGGATTACCGCGACAGTTCCATTTACTTCAGCCAATCCTATCCAATACAAAAAGAAACGGTTACTAGTCTTTTTTGCTTTTTCCTATTTCTGGTAAACAAAAGTTTTAATTCTACTTTTAACCAAAAAAATGTCAGTTTCATTACCAATGTGTAACTACAACACTGACCGAATCTTTTCTGTTCTGTCTTTAACTCTTAACCCTCTTCTCCCCCACAAATTAAAAGTAAATAAGAACATTTCAGTTTTAAAAGAAAATATTCACAAAAAGAAAAAAAAACTTTTCATTTTCCATTATTCCCTTTTTTTTCCTTTCTTCCAAATATTTGTTTCTCCCTTTTACAAAAAGAAAAAAAAAGAATACAAACTCTGAAATTTCACATTCCATTTGAAACAGAACAAACAAAGAGAGGAGGAGAAGAAGAAGAGAACGATGGCGTTACAGAGATCAACGGCGTCGTTCAGGAGACAAGGATCATCAGGACTAATCTGGAACGACAGATTCTTGAGCGGAGAGATTCGTAACGGCGACAGAAGACAAGAAGATCATCATCATCATCGTTGTAACGATCATCTTGGTGACGCGTCGTCTGTAGCCGCGGCGGGGACGACGATGAAACGAAGCGTATCGGACGGTGGAGGAGGAAGAAGATTGGCGGAGATTACTGCTACTTCAACGTTGGATCCTTCTTCTCCCAAAATATCATCTGTTGGTTGTGGTTTCTGTTCTTTGTTTTCCTCTAATCGGAGAAGGAGAAGCAGAGGAAGAAGACGATCTGGTGATCATTAACAATGTTAATTATGATAATGTGTGGAGGTGATCATATTATATATATATTAGAATTGTGTGAAAAAAATTCAAAATTCATGTTTGGACAAAAGTGAAAAACAGATTGCTTTTGGTTTTATGATATGATGTTTGAAGGAAAAAAGAAAAAGGGTTGGTAATTAGATTGATTTTTGCAAATGTGTTTGTTTCGTTGAATCATTCAGACAAAACAGAGTCAGTCATCAAAGTTTGCGGAATTCGTCATCATATTTGTTACCAACATTAATGCCTAGACCATCATGAAGTATTGCTCTTGATCATAATAGAACTATATCCCAGTTTTGGAAATCATGTGCAAGGGATCATGTTTTGATTGAAGAAGATGCAATTTTGCAAAGTAGTTTCTCCTCACTAAATATTCCCCGCATGATGATACCTATACATGGCCGTATTAATTTTTTTTTTTTTTTTGGACAACCAAATCTTGTAGATTAATATTATCATGAAGTTACAAACCAGAGAATCCAGAGACTCTTTGCCAAAGATGTTGGAAGTAAATTCAAGAAGGATTAAAACGATAAGCTGATAAATACGATAGTTCACAAAGGACACCATCGGGAAGTTCTTCAAGGAGACTTCACATTGCTCTTTAACCAAACATGGTCGAGCTTGAATTGGAGCTGTTGAAATATGATTCAAAAAGAGTACGTTGGGAATAAAGTCACGTAGGTG
>OVAP01002191.1:0-20371 GCA_900406295.1 Aurinia saxatilis
TAATTAATATTTTATTTTTAATTTTATATTTAATTTTTAATATTATAAATATATTAATATTATAAAATAATATTATTTATAATATTTATAATATTTATATTATTTATAATATTTTCTAATATTTTACGTATTCGTCGCAAATCCGTCGCAAATACGGGCCTCGCAAAATCGTCGCAAAACAAGTCGTTGCAAATGCGTCGCAATAAAATACGTCGCAATTTTGTCGCTATAAAATATGTCGCAAATTAGTCGCAAAACAGTTAGTCGCAACAAAGTCGCAAATATGTCCCTCGCCAAATCGTCGGAAATTGGTTCATCGCAAATACCTCGCAATTCGTCGCAAAAGTCTACGAATCGCACATTCGACGCACAATGTCGTCGACGCAAAGACCTCGCAATTTTGCATCGCATTTGCGCCGATTTCTTATTTGCGACGAGCCAACTGCGACGGAACGCCTTTCGACGCAAATTCGTCGCAATCCTGGATTTGCGTCGAATCTCGCCCTCACAAATGGCATGTTTTCTTGTAGTGCTACTACAGCGATGGTACCACCAGAGTTTGTTGATCTCCTGCGTGAGTTTGCTGACGTCTTTCCAGATGATTTACCCGCAGGTCTTCCTCCTCTGCGTTACATCCAACATCAAATTGACTTGGTTCCAGATGTCTTGCTGCCCAATCGGCCTCACTATCGCATGAGTCCAAGTGAGCATGAAGAGTTGCGACGGCAAGTTGAGGAGTTGGTTACCAAAGACTTTTTACGTGAGAGTTTGAGTCCATGCGTCGTTCCCGCTCTCTTAATCCCCCAGAAAGATGGCTCCTGGAAAATGTGTGTGGATAGTCGCGCCATTAATAAGATCACCGTTCGTTACCATTTCCTTATACCTCGCTTGGATGATCTCCTTGATCAAATAGGTACTGCCTCTATATTCTCTAAACTTGATTTAAAGAGCGGTTACCATCATATTCGCATACGTCTTGGTGATGAGTGGAAAACATCATTTAAAACTCGCAAATGGCTGTTTGAATGGATGGTGATGCCTTTTGGCCTCACTAATGCGCCTAGCACATTCATGTGTGTTATGAATCAGGCCTTACGACCCTTTATTGGTAAATATTTGGTGGTGTATTTCGACGATATCTTGTCTTGCGGCGGTCACAGTTGTTTGCCACGTTGAAGAAATGTGAGTTTGGTTCTCCTCAGGTTCACTTTTTCGGCTATATTTTCTCCTCGCAAGGCCTATCCGTGGATCCTGCTAAGGTTTCCGCCATTCAGCCTTGGCCCGAACCGGCGACCTTATCCGAGACTCGCAATTTTCATGGTTTAGCCTCTTTTTATCGACGCTTTGTCCTGCAGTTTAGCAGTATTATGGCACCTATCACCAGCTGTATTCGGGAGGGTTATTTTTTGTGGACTTCAGAGGCTTCACTGGCTTTTGCCCGCATCAAGGAAAGCTAAGTTCTGCCCCTATCCTGGCACTTTCTGATTTCTCTTTAGTCTTTGAGCTTCATTGTGATGCATCTAAAAGTGGGATTGGTGCGGTTTTAAGTCAACATACTCGTCTTATTGCTTTCTTTAGTGAGAAACTCTTGGAGCTCGTGCCAGGTACAATACGTATGATGTGGAATTCTACACCATTGTTCAAGCCATTAAGCATTGGCGTCATTATTTGTTTCATAAGGAATTTGTGCTCTACACAAATCATGATGCTTTAAAACATCTACAGACACAAGAGAAAGTATCTTCTCGCCATGCTTCGTGGATCGGATACTTACAACAATTTACATTTGTGATTAAGCATACTACGGGTGCTAGTAATCGTGTGGCAGATGCTTTAAGTCGTAAACGGTCTCTTCTCGCGACTTTACATGTTTCTGTTCTCGGGTTTACGGCCTTTGCTGATCTTTATGCGATAAATTCATTCTTTGGACGTATTTGGGAGGATGTTCACTCGGGTGTGGCTTCCGACTATACCATTCTCGATGGCTATTTGTTTTGGGGAACACGTTTGTGTATTTCAGATTGTAGTTTGCGTTTACAGTTGATCTCCGAACTCCATCAAGAAGGTCATGTGGGTCGGGACAGGACATTGCATCTCGTGTCTACTGGTTATTTTTTGCATTCTCTCCGTCGTGATGTGGAAAGTTTTGTGGAGCGTTGTGTCACCTGTCAGACGTCTAAGGGCCATGCTTCGAACACGGGCCTTTATATGCCTTTGCCTATTCCCACACAACCTTGGACAGACATAAGCATGGATTTTGTCATGGGTCTTCCCCACACTCAACGTGGTTTTGACTCCATTTTTGTCATGGTGGATCGGTTTTCAAAATTGGTTCATTTCATCCCATGTAAGCGCACCACAGATGCATTCCAAGTTGTTGTATTGTTCTTTCGAGAGATATATCGTTTGCACTGTTTACCTAGTTCCATTGTTTCTAATTGGATTCTCGCTTTCTCGGACATTTTTGGCGTTCATTGTGGAACTTGTTGAATACAAGCTTGGATATCAGTTCAACGCATCATCCTCAATCGGATGGCCAAACTAAAGTGGTTAAACGTTCATTGGGTAATTTGTTACGCTGTTTGGTGGGCGAGTCTATCACATCATGGGATGTCAAACTTCCTCAAGTTGAATTTGCTCACAATCACGCTTTGAATCGCAGTTCTGGATTTAGTCCCTTTCAAGTCGTCTATGGTACCATCCCACGCGGACCAACTGATTTATCTTTGTTACATGATCGTTCGCGACTTCATGATGAGGCGACTGCTTTTGTTGACGAACTAGCTATCACACATGCTCAGGTGCGGGAAAATTTAGAGTCTTCTTCAACCAAGTATAAGCTTGCTACCGACAAACATCGTTGTCGACTCGTGTTCCGCGAAGGAGATTTGGTATGTGCGTTTCTTACGAAGAATAGAATGCCAGCTCGAGCTTACAACAAACTCAAGGCTAAGAAGGTTGGACCTCTTGAAGTTCTTGAACGCATTAATGATAATGCTTATCGCCTCAGTCTTCCTCCTAGACTCAATACTTCTGATGTCTTCAACGTCAAGTACTTATCTGCTTATCTCCCTCCAGACCCCATTTCTGATTCGAGGTCAAATCTTTCTCACCAGGGGAGTCCTGATGCAGCAGCATCTACTTCAACTCAACGTGACCAACAAGTAACGTGAGCAGCAAGCAACGTGGTTCTCAAGATACAAGACGAGTGTTTTTTTTCCTTTTGTGCTTTCTTCCTTTTATTTAGTTTCCTTTTAAGATTAGGTTAAAGGCTGTAGCCTCTTTATTTAAGCTTGTCGTTCATTACTTTTGAGACTCATTTTTTTATAATTAATAAGAAGAGATTTCTCTTTATTCCTTGTGAAGATTTGATTCAATTCATCTAAACAAGAAGTGGTCTTAAGAGTTGATTGAATTTCCCTTAATCGATCCAGATAGGTTTCAAGAGAATTCAACCTCTCTTGATTGAGCTACACGCTAGCTTCTAGGTCTCAAAAGTCTCATAAGCTTTTGATTGATCCTCAAGTTAGTTCTTACGCTGCGCCAATTTGTTGTTAGGTTTCGATAGATATAAGACCAACATAATTGAATCGTCATTGAGTTTTTTTGGATTAATTGAAGCTTCTTCTTCTTTTTTCTTCTTATTCTTCTTCTTCTTTCTCGTTTTCTTTTTCTGCTTTCTTATTCTTCTTCTTTGTTACTTTTTTTTTATTTAGCGATAATAGATGAACCGACAGAGAGAATTCTTCTTCTTCTTTGTTAATTTTCTTCTTCTTCTTTATCCTTCTTTCTCGTTTCTTCTTCTTCTTTCTTGTTCTTCTTCTTCTTTGTTAATTTTTTTTATTTAGCGATAAAGTTTTTTATCCGATAGATTCTTCTTCTGATTTTTTTCGTTGTTAATCTTAGTAGATTAAGCTTCTCAAAATTTTCTGATTTTCATAAATTTATGGGCGAATAAAAAAATGTCTGGTTTTCAATATTTTGATGTTGCATAGTTCGAACTTATTGATTTTTGGACTTGACTAACTATGCTCTTGTCTTTGTCTTGTTGTTTTACAGTTTGATTGACAAAGTGAGACTGAGTATCTACTATGGTGGATCTATGAAGAAAGTTAATGGATATTATGAGTACTCAGGGGAGTGGGGTTGTAAGATTGTTGAATGGAATCTAGCTGATATTTTGTGGGGTAATTTCGAACAGTTTTTAGTGTCTGAGAAGGTTAATCTTGAATCTGATATGGTTCAAGAAATCAGATGAGGAAATGAAGGATATGAATTATGTTTTTGACAACACTGATGTTCCACCACGAGACCATAATATATTTGGGATTGTTGCTGGTTCATTTGATATCTTTTTGGAGCATAAGTCTTACACACACACAACTATGGTTTAATAACCCATCCTCATTTGTCTAAATTTATCAGAAACTCATCCACAATTTCACTTGAATTTTGTATCTCAATCCTCTCAGCCTCACGGGTGATTTGAAGCCTTAAGCTCTTAATCTCATCTTTTTGCTCACGGATGACATCTCGTGCCTGTAACAACGCATGATATTTCCATCCATGTGGTTTCTCCGCATCAAACCAACGAAAAAAGTTGCAAGTCTCATATTTATTACCGACTTTACGCCCATTTCTACAAGTATAAAACCTTCAGCCAGGATTTGCATCAGTCCAAGCTTTCACAATCTTTACAGGAATCTTACAATTGGATTGAACACCAATGCTTGATGAACTTTGACTTTGAGCCATCTACAAAGTCAAAAAAATTTAATTTAGGTACGCAAAAATAATAAAATAACAAATTTAACAATGACACAAATTGGCAAAAGAACAACAAAATATCGATTACCCAAAATCCAAGAACCATCAAAACCTACAACCATCGAATTAGTTTGCAACGAAATCTATAACTCACAAAATTCTCAAAACCATTGAAACCCAGAACCAGCAAAGTTCTCAAAACCCAGAAATCGCAAAAGATAAGACGAAGAAGAAGAACTCGAATCTACACAAAAACTAAATGGACAGCTTACCCAGTTCGTGTTCGAGCTTCAATCCTTGTAATTCGATTCGCGTATCACGACTATTAGTCTCTGAATTTATTTATTTTTATTTTTTTGTCTGTTTTGGTAATAGCCCTAGAATCGATTTGGGGTTTTTTTTTTTTATTAACATATGGAGATAAGATAACAAAAGGAAATAAAAGCTCAGCACATGTTTTTTTTTTTGTCCTGAACTAATGAACATTAAATGGAGTTTACTATTCCGTTTAACTTAATGGCGGCGTGTAATAATATATATTATTTGGAGGTTTAAAATGTAAGTATTCTTACTTTGAAAGTTTATTATGTAAGCGAAAAAAGTCTTGAGGTTTAAAGTGTTTAGTGCGTGTTACCTTGAAGGTTTTTTATGCCATTTTTCCGATAGAAAATGCAACTGAGTATTCATATTATTCAGTCAAGAGACAATTTTATTCCAACTAAAACGTGTTAATGAAACATATATATCTGTCGATATGATAAGGTAAAGAATTGATCTTGACAATGACTCCTTTTGCATATATGAAGAAGCAACCAAACTGACTAATCAATTCACAAATGAAAATTTAAGAGCTGAACCACTTGTTCTTGGTTTTGTAATTATGTACGAGACCACGACTGTTACCTCCTAACTCAAGAAAGGGGTTCAAACTGCGAACACAAAAGCTTAGAATCACAATGTAAAATCTCTTATCTTGCCTCTCATTGTCTAAGTCGACAGATTCATTGACGAACATAAAAGATATACAAGCTTTCTCATCTATGAGACACGATCTTTAGTGAAGCTGGCCATCAACTCAAGCACCAACTTATCATCATGCTTCACCACATACCTGTTTAAAAAGGCCTGATCATTACATGCCAAGACAGAACCCACTGGAGGGATTCCACTTCCCAGCAAACCTTTGGACATGAGAGTTTTGATTACGTTACACCTTGGTCCAATCCTCTTCTCTATGCTGTATCCAAGTACCTGGGGGGTTGAAACCACGGCCTTTAGTGACCAGATCATCTGCTTAACCACAAACTCAGTCTTCTTCTTCACTGACTCTCCAGAATATCCAATGCACTGAGGAAATCCTGTCACCATCATCGTGAACTCATCCCTGGTGAATCCTAGGCCTAGAAATGTTTCAAAAGAGTTCAATATATTATTCTCCGAGAGCGTCAGAACCACTGGAAACTTTTTGAAAATTTCCCATACATCTTCCTCTCTGAAGCCTATACTTTTGTAGACTTGGACCTTTTCTTCTAACGCCTTGTCGCTCATTTGGTAAAGAGCGTTTAGAGCTTTGACAAACTTTGCTGTGGTAGGATCAAAGGCCATCTCAAGGACCTTGTTGAGGGAATCTTCAAATTTTTCTTTTCCACACAATGTACAGAAATTGGAGATGAGCAAGGAGAATAAGAACCTCTGAGGCACTCCCAAATCTCTAAGAACCAATAGATTTCTGATTTTATTCGCCTGCACACTACCTTCTGGTAAAGACTGGCATACCTTTCCAAACTTAGAACTCTTATCAGCTTCTATAATCTCTTTAACAAAATCGTAGTACACGGTTATAGTTTTCCCCACTTTCATTCCTAAGATTTTGGGAAGTTTGGAAAGAACCTGAGCGAGCTCATCAGAGGGTGAAGCTCCTCTGGACTGTAAAAACTGAAGCTTGGGACCGAGTGACTTCTTAGCATCTACTATAAGCAAGCGTGGATAATCCGTAACGATGGTGGAAATCTGAGAATCAGTGAACCCATACCTTCTAAGAAGACTCAGAACAGAATCAGGATTACCCTTGTCCACAAAACTGACCTTCCTGGAGATTGATTGTGCGAGTTTTGTAGTTAAACCCAGTGATTCAACGAGGTAAGAGACTGTAAAGTTCTGGCCTTTTCGACCATCTTGAGAAGCACTTGTAGAGAGAAAAGCAGACGCATTTTGCAAAGGGTTCCCTGAAACTCTCGAATGACGCCATTTCTGCAAGTGGATTAACCTTCTTCCATGGCATATCAGAGTAGACATGATAAGCGCTATGCGATTACCACACTGTTGAAGCTATACAATTCGAGAAACCGAATAAATCTCAAAACTTTCAACACCAAATACGGAAGAAACCCTATTCACTGGACTCTTAACTCTAATTGCAATCACAGAGACCAAAGGTGGTCAGTAATGAGAAAGAGACCTTGCTCACGATGTTTCTGGTTTAACTAAACCGGATGGGTAATAGGGATTCCTGTAACTATGGAAGGAGAGTCTGGATCTAGACTTTACAAATTAAATTCTTGGTATCAAGTCAAGATATCAAATGAGGAGATTACTGAACACTGACATTGTATGGATCTTCAAAACCAACCAAGTTAATAACAAGGATAGATTGTATGTTATCGTGGCTATACCAAATTTCAAACAATGGTCGTCTATAATTTACAACATTGTCTGTGAACAACAGCTCTTAGGCATCCCTTACTCAACCTGCTCACTGGTGGTTTTACTACTTTTGTGTCTTGTGATCGCCTTGCTTCTGCCCCGGTTTCTCCCATCTTATCTCTTAATCAAAGACGGAGACCATAACCAATAAAGACCCCCTTCCAAGTTGAAACCAAGTGGATGCATCTGGCTACTACACATTGATGTCCGCTAACCAGATTCTCTCTTTTTTCTTTTGACAAATCAAAGTTTACAAGATACATGAATTCTGTATAAATTCCATGAAATTTGTAGAGATGTATCGAGCAATCAGATAGTACTTTCTTGCCATTAATCTGAAACACCTATAAGTGCAAACTGCAAACATACCAAAGTCATATTTTTTAATTTCTTCAATGAGCATGTTTCAGCATTTATCCTTGTCTTCGAGTGCATGCAGTGATCCATGAATAGCCATAAAAATCGGTCAAAGCAGCTAGTCAGAACACCAAGGGAAGAAAAACATACTAACTTATGATTGGGGAAAGAGATTAAGAGCCACCTTCCTAACAAAAGAAATCTGAATCCTGAAAACAAAAACTTCGTCATCTTGTCATCCAATGGAACCTTGACTAGCTCTCCCTTAAAAGAACAATTTTTGTTTCTTTACATGATCAGTCTAGAATGCAACCTGTGCGTAGACTGTTGAAGAGTCTTAACCTGCACATGCATGTCGATAAAAACATGAATCATTTAAAAGCTGTAGCCAAATATACAATCACAAGCACCAGAGTAATCATGCCAACTGTAACCAAGCTCAAAGTGTCACCATCTATACATTGAACCTAAATCTCTTACACCACAAAATCCCTTCTTCACAACGCCAATGAACCCAAATCGTTTTTTCACATTATGGTTCTCAATTAAAAGATGGGCTCATTTTTACAGTAAGACTCTAAAAAACAGATTTGAACTCAAACTGTGCCAAATTAGATAAGCATCTTTCTAAATAGTTTGTCCCACAAACGTATTTTGAACATTTGGAGCTAAAACACTTCTTGGCTACAAATGCAGTTCTTACTGAATGATCTAAGAAGTGTTCTATATGCTATTCAATCTGGAAAATGAGACCTAAATCTCTATGGTACAATGTTTACTTTATCAAATCAACCAAACTTCAGAAGTCATTTGCTATAAGCTACCTGACTACTAATGTTAAAGGGTTCAAGGACTACCACTGGAAACTGAAATTTAAAATTACTAATGATACAGACCATAAATTGGGTTCCACAGATTTATTGGTAAACGCCCTTCTCCTGCTTCCATTCTTGGCGTCAGAAGATTCATTGGAAGTTAAAAGGAGAAAAGACAAATCATGACAAGCCTTGTGATCTATGAAACATGATCTCCAGTGAAGATGGCCATCAACTCAGGCACAAGCTGCTTATCATGATGTTTCCTCACATACATATTTAAAAACACTTGATCAGTCGTCGACAATACAGACGACAGTGGAGGGAGTTCACTTCCAAGTAATCCTTTGGTCATGAGAGTTTTGATTACGTTACACCTTGGGACAATCCTCTTCTCCATGCTGCATCCAAATACGTGAGGGCGCAAACACAGGGCCTTCAGTGGCCAATTCATTTTCTTAACCAGAAACTCAGTCTTCTTCGTCACTGTCTGTGCAGAATGTCCAATGCACTGAGGAAAGCATGTCACCATTATCTTGAACTCCTCTCTCGTGAATCCCAAGCCTAGAAATGTTTCTGAAGAGTTCAATATATTCTTCCCCGAGAATGCTAGAGAGATTGGATACTTCTTGAACAACGCCCATACATCTTCCTCTGTGAAGCCTAAACTTTTGTACACTTGAAATTTTTCTTGCATTGCTTTCTCGCTCGTTTGGTAAAGAACGTTTAGAGCTTGGACAAACTTGAAGTTGGTGGGATCAAATCCCATCCCAACAACCTTGTTCATGCCATGTTCAAATCTTTGTTTTCCGCATACAGATTTGAAAGTAGAGATGAGCAAGGAGAACAACAACTTCTGAGGCATGCCCAAATCTCTGAGGACCAAAAGATTTCTCATCTTATTCTCTTGTATACAACCTTGTGGCAAAGAATGAGATAACTTTATATACTTGGAACTCTTATCAGCTTCTATAATCTGTTTGACGAAATCATAGTATATGGTGATAGTTTTGAGCCCTCTCTTCCCTAATATTTTGGGAACTTTGGAAAGAACCTGAGTAAGGTCATCAGAGGTTGAAGCTCCTCTGGACTGTAAAAACTGAAGCTTGGGACCAAGTGACTTCTTAGCATCGACTGTAAGCAACCGTGGATAATCCGTAACGATGGTGGAAATCTGAGAATCAGTGAACCCATAACTTATAAGAAGATTCAGAACAGAATCAGGATTGCCCTTGTCCACAGAGATCACCTTCTTCAAGATTGATTGTGCAAGTTTTGTTGTTAGACCCAGTGACTCAACCAAGTAAGAGATTGTAAAGTTGTGGCTTTTTCGACCATCTTGAGAAGCACTTGTAGAGAAGAAGGAATTGAGAAAAGCAGACGCATTATGCGAAGGGTTCAGTGAAACTCCCGAATGACGCCATTTCTGCAAGTGGACCAACCGTGTTCCTCGGAGAATCAGAGAAGACATGAGAAAGGCTATGTAAATTATCAAAGCGATGAAATTTTGAGAGAGACCAAAGGGTTTATGTCGAAACGACACAGTCGTTTTATTAATAAAATAAAGGGAAAAAAATCAGAATAACTACTATTTTATCCACTGAAAATTTGGGTAAAATAATATTTTATAAATCATCACTTTATCCTTTTATTTGATAAAAAAAATTAATTACGAAAAATATTATTATTAAATTTTTTAAAAATAATAATATTTACAAAAATACCATTAAAGTACTGTAACGACAGATTTTTTAAGTAATGGTAGATTTATTAAGGTAGCAGCAAATGTATATTATTTTAGTCATAAAAAATTTCGAGTCTGGAAGATTTATAACCAAAACTCTGTCACATGCGGTGAAAAAAATTAAATTATCATGATAAATTTTTGTTTTTATGGTAGATTTAGTTTTTGATTTTTGGTTATGCGGTGACAGATTTCTTTATCTCGTGAAAAATTTATTTATGTACGACAGATTTAATTTACGTATGATAGATTTTTTTGCTTTAGTGACGACATATTTATTTCTTTTACATCTCTTTGACGGCAGACTTTTATAAAGTTGACTATTTTTCGCCAAAACTTTAATTACTGGAATAACATTTATGTGATGATAGTTTTTTTTACGTTGCCATATATTTTTTTCGACTAAGTAGTGGACATCGTTTGGTAGTAGATTTTTTTTCTTAAGTGACAGCAGACTTATTTCTTACTAGAATAACATTTTCTTTGGCAATAGATTTTTCATGGTAGATTTTTTAAGTATGTGACAGATTTTTCGACGACAAATTTGTTTGACGTTATGACAGACGTATTAAATCATCGACGGCTCAACTCCACAAAGTTATATAATTTTGAGTTTTGGCGGTTAAAAGTTGTGGCAGATTTTTTTATGCAATGACAGATTTGTTAGTGTAGACATTTTCATTTTCTTAAAATTAAGGTTTTACTCTTTTAGCAGTATCTCTTATTATTTTGTTTCTTTTTCAGCCTCCACACGCAGAAATATATTTTTAGCTTCTTCTTTTCTCTATTCATGGTTTCTTCTCTGATTTCTTCATAGTCTTTTCCACTTCTTCATAGTCTAAACCGAATATACTATTTTTTTTCCATCAAGACTCCTCTTTCTATTGCAGAGATCCAAATCAAATCTTTTTCTTCCATGGACCAAGTTGTTCTTGTATGTGGTTCGTGGATATTCGAGAAGAACAAATGGTTATTTCTGGCTGATCCAAAAAAAAGTTATAATTCTTGTGGTGAATGATACAACTAGGTTTGATAATGTACTAAGGATCGCCCACGAAGATTATAAGATGGAGAAGAAACGGTATGAAATTTTGTTGAGTTACATGTTCCCTAAGTAGAGGATGGCGAAGCTACCAAGAGATACACCTCAAGTCTTTGTTGGAAACTCTAGACAATTTCATGAGTTCATCCTGTAATGAAAATAAGATCTGATTCGTCTTTGTGTGGAATTTAACGAGAAATAGGTTAGTCAAATGAGTGAATGTTTTTTGTCGTGGAAGATCGATTAAACGTGAAAGAGAAGATATTTTTTACGATGCCAAAGATGAGGGAAGGTATTGGAGTTAATAATTTTGATATTTAAATAATTTTGATAATTTAAATAATCTAACAATAATTAAAATTTAAATTAGATATATTCTTTTTAGATGGCAAAAACTAATCAAAATGACACATTTGTAATTATTAGATTCAAAAAAATAAATTTAAGATATATTTTTGGAGCTTTGGAGTTAATACTTTTGATGTTTTAATAATATAAATAATTTAACACTAATTAAAATTTAAATTAGATATATTGTTTAGATGGCAAAAACTAGTCAAAATGGCACATTTGTAATTATTAGATTCAAAAAGGGGTATTATGTTTTTTGGCAAAACATTTGTGTTATTCTAGTATACTCCACCTTGAATATGTTATTCTAGTAGTTTTGATATAATTATGTGTCATTCTAGATAATTTCTCTAAAATAAAACGATAAGTTCTTGTCTTCGTTAACTGGGTTCAATTTGTTAGCTTTAAAAAGGTTTGGAATTTCAAATAATACATGTCCTTCTAACCAAAAGTTGTTTCTTCAATCTTCACACATGCGTGATGGAAAATGTTGTCTTTGTCTCCAATCTTGCTTAATTTGTGTTGCACAGGACTGAAAAATGGCCTCAGAATTTGTAGATTGAGAAATAGCTTCTTGTGATAGACCAATGATATGTCAAGTTTAACAACATATTTTCGTGAGACTCGACTTGACTGAGAGCTATACTTTACTTAACTAATTCAAAAATAAAGGAGGAGCGAGCCTAAACCGAAGCAAGTCCATTGATTTCTTTTCTACAAAGATATGGTCTTTAAGTTCAGTTTTATCCCTGGTTCCAAAGACTCATCATTCTAGTCGATAGCTTTCACTCTAACTAAAAGCCTAACTGCATCATATATATCACTCCCATATCCCTATCACAAAGAGTCTTCCTGCTTGACTTCAATCTGCTTTTCTCACCCTTCTTTTGTCCTTCGCCTTAAGCCTCTTGAAGTTGGAGCTGAGTTCCTAGGTCCTGAAGCTCACATTTTCACCTGCATATCACCTTGATAAAGTAATATCTCCCAAAATCCTATCTCTCAATGCCTAGAACTAAAGATGTTTGTAGCAGTAAGAATGATCCTGAAAGTGCAGATTATGGAATGTGAACGCGAGTATCACCAGATTAATAGCATTAAAGGTTAAACAAGCTCATAGTTTCGTCATTTATACATTGAACTCTAAATATCTTCGACCTCGGAATCCCTTTCCTCTCAGTCCTAATGAACCAAAATTGGTTATTGACCTTATGAATCTTAACCATTTTACTTTTACCTGCAAACAACTCATTTTGCCAATCCATCAACTCTAAAAAAATGTCCTTGAGGGAGTTTTTCAATCAAGTGTCACAAATGCACTAAAAAACCTCATTTGGTACAATTTTATTATATTCCAACTAAAGGTTATAAACCACATTTACTATTTTAAACTAAAAACTAGAGACCCATGTCCTACCAAGTACATATGCAAAATGGAAATCCAACAAAACATGTTGTGTACATATATATACACTAACAAAACTTGAGCAAGAGAATAATTTTGTCTCTTATTCATCGACCTTTAGGTTACAATATTTATACAACTCACTAACCCTAAGAGTAAATGGAAAGTTATACATATGAATATGTAAACTATATTACAATAGAATGGAAAACAGAAATATGAAAAATATCCCAATACCCCACCCCCCTCAAGGTGGAGCATGGAGATTATGAATGCCCAACTTGCCAAGAAAAGCATCAAATTCCGGTCGGCCAAGCGCTTTCGTCAAAATGTCCGCAAGCTGAGCTTTGGTAGACACATGATCCACATGAAGAATTTTCTTTTTAATAGTTTCACGAACCTGATGACAGTCAACCTCAATATGTTTCGTACGTTCATGCAAAATAGGATTACCAACAATCCGTAAAGCCGAGAGATTATCACAATGAAGAGTCATAGGTGCCGTATGATCAACCAACAATTCACGAAGAAGACTTTTAATCCATTTGAGTTCACGACTTAAAGATGCCATTACACGATATTCCGCCTCTGTCACCGAACTAGAGACAGTATTCTGTTTCTTAGTTCTCCACGAGATAGGGGAGTCACCAAACTGAACAAACCAGCCCGTAAGAGACTGTCGAGACACTGGACAAGTCGCGTAATCAGAATCACACCATCCTGTGACATGTAAAGGAGATTGTGCTCGTAATAGAATGCCTTGGCCTAATGTTCCTTTGAGACATCGAATGACTTCAATGCTGCCAACCAGTACTCGATACGAGGTTTTTGCATAAATTGAGAGAGAATGTGAATAGAGTAAGTGAGGTCTGGCCGAGTAGCCTTAAGATAAATCAGCCGACCCACCAGCCGACGATAACGAGAAAGATCATCCAGGAGAGCACCAGTAGCGCGACCAAGTTTATGGTTTTGGTCCAGCTGGTTTACAGCCAAGTAAACCCACCTCAGAAACAAGATCAGTAGCATACTTGCGTTGACACAAGTAAAAACTAGAGGGATTACGAGCAGCTTCCAAACCCAAACATATACTTGAGAAAACCAAGGTCTTTCATATGAAAACACGTGGATAAATAATCTTTGAATGTTTGAATTGCCGTCGGAGAATTTCCAGAAATGATAAGATCATCAACATACACTAATATACGCAGCTGAATGTCCCCTTTCACATAGACGAAGAGGGAGTAATCAACATTAGCTTGGGTAAATCCATAACATTCAAGTGCATCAGCCAGTTTGGCAAAGCAACAACGAGGAGCCTGTTTCAAACCATACAATGATTTTCGTAGACGACAAACACGTGTATCAACAGGGCGAGAAAATCCTTGAGGTAACTTCATATTGACCTCGTCATGAAGATCACCATGAAGAAACGCATTATGAACGTCCATCTGATGAACTTCATAGTTACGTTTAGCGGCAATATCAAGAAAGAGCCTAACAATCGACATTTTCGCAACAAGAGCAAACGTCTCTTTAAAATCAATACCCCCTTTTTGATGATTTCCAAGAGCCAGCATGCGCGCTTTATGACGCTCAATCGTGCCATTAGACCGATGTTTGATAGTAAACACCCACCTGCTACCCAACGCCATCTTACCAGGAGGCAAGTGCTCAAGTAACCATTTATGATTTCGTTCAAGAGCATCTACCTCAAAAACATCCACATCCATCCAAACCTTATATTGCATACCTCTTTCCATGAACGAGGTACAACAGAAGTAGTGATAGCAACTAAAAAACTACGATGATTTTGCGAGATTTTATCAAATGATAAATAATTAAAAAGAGGATATACCGAACCTGAGGAAGTTGATGGAGGAGGTGAAGAGGGAGAGGAGATGGAGACTGTACCAACAATGTAATCATGGAGACATGTAGATGGATGCTTGGTGCGTAATCCACGACCAAGTGCTGCAGGCGGCGAGTGTGTTACAGCCGAAGAAGAAACTGGTTCAGGCTGTGGCTGAGGGACAGGTTCCGGTGGAACAGGTTCTGGTGAAACCGTTGCTGGTGTAACCGGGTCAGTTGGCGTGAGGTCAGGGTGTGGCGATGATAAAGGGGAAGAAGTAGGAGTTGTAGCCTCATAATCTGATATCGCATCCATATCAGGATGTATTCGAGAAGTGAGAGGGGTCAAGATGGACAAGCATATGAATGCCATCTCAAATCGTCGAAGGAGGAGAAGGGCAGAGAATGGGAACATGTCTTTTTCTTGGTCTAGGTCGTACAGCTTCCAGCCTTTTTGTCCAAGCGGATAGCCAAGAAACACACAGCGACGACCACGAGATTCAAATTTATCCCTTTTATGACCAATATTATAGGCATATGCAAGACACCCAAAGACCTTGATATGCTTGAATGAGGGAGGACGTTCATATAAACGTTCAAACGAAGTTTTCCCATGAAGAAGAGGTGATGGTGTACGATTAAGAAGATATACAGCGGCCATAGTACATTCTCCCCAATATTCAATCGGTAGATGTGCTTGAAACCGGAGAGCTCTAGCAACATTTAAGATATGAAGATGCTTACGTTCAACACGTCCATTTTGTTGAGGTGCGTATACGCAAGATGTTTCATGCATAATCCCTTGACTGAAAAAATTGAGATAAGCACATGAATTCCATGCCATTATCACTGCGTACAGTCTTGACCTTTTGAGAAATTGTCGTTCGATCATAGTAAAAAATCAGTAACACGCTGTGCCACAGTTGATTTATCTGGTACGAGATATAATCACACGGTCCGCGAGTGGTCATCAACAATAGTAAGAAAATACTGGGAGCCACAAAATGCAGTTGTTCGATATGGTCCCCATAAATCACTATGGATTAAATAAAAAATCTCTTTAGCACTATTCAAACTATCCGGAAAACTTTGTCGAGTTTGCTTAGCTCTTAGACAAATATCACAATTCTTAAAAGAAAATTCAAAACAACTACTAACATCTGGTAGCATGCCAACCACGCGTGAAGACGGATGACCTAACCTTTGATTCCAAAGAACATAATTACTATGAACACTAACTTGAGACGAAGCAACCTCATCGACTCCACGAAAACGGTACAGTCCCTCTCCCTTTCATTCACCCGCTCCAATCAGCATCCTCGAAGTTTGGTCCTGCAAAACCAAGAGTTTATCAGTAATCTGTCCAACCAAGTATTTATCAGAGACTAATTGGCCTAAAGAAATTGTATTAGTGTCAAAGCCATTGACAATATAAACGTTATTCAGAGTTAGACGAGAAGACAATCGGAATGTTCCTTGCTGCAAGGCATCCGCATACATTCCGTTTGGTAATTTTACCGAGATGGGAATGATGTCATGAGCCTCATCTATTAACTCTGCCCTTCCTGTCATATGGTGCGTTGCACCTGAATCCAAAATCCACAAAGTATCATCTGTCTTACCAGAGAGTTTCTCGGTGGTGTTGCTCGTGCCTCCATTTATCATCTTTTGAATCATTGCCCATTGGTCATCGGTGATGCCAAGAAGACCTTGTCGATCATTGTCGGAGATGGTGAGGCCATTATGAACACTTACTGAGTTTCCTGCTACAACTTGTGTGCTGTTATCTCGAAAAGCTGTCACGCATCCACGTCCTGCTTGTGCACCACGGTTCTCGTTCATATGCTTTTACCTATCTCTCCACCACTCTGGATAACCGACCACTTGGAAACATGAACTCGCTTCATGACCCTTCTTACCGCAGACACTACACTTGCGAGATGGGTCTTTATTGATCGGATGTTGAGGAGAAGAACCCATCGAATTTTGGTTCATTCGATGAGACATCGCATGCTGTTGTGATTGCGTACGAAGTGTAGAATTTGACAACAACTGGGAGAGGAAACTCATGACCAGAAGAGCATTGGCACTAGCTGTAAGCAGTGTCTCATTCTGTTAAATGTGTTATAAACACTATCAAGATCGGGAAGTGTAGGCAGAGCACAAGTCTGTGATCGGATGCTCTCATGGACGTCATCCAATCCAAAGAGAAAATCATGTATCTTCAAGGTCTCGATCTCCTGGTCACGGGCCGTATTCAAATCACATGTTCACTTGTCACAGACACATTGTTTGGAAGTCATACACTCCGAGATGCCATCCCAGATCTTTGTCAAACACCCGAAATAGTCATCGATCGTCGAGCCGTTCTGTTTGCAAGCGGCCAGAGAATTTCGCAACTGCTGCAAACGAGCTCCACTCTTCACAGAGAACCTCTTCTTAATGAGTTCCCAAAGATCTTTAGCAACTTCTCTCGTTGAGATAGAAGAGCGTAACTTTGGTTCAATGGTAACTTTGATCCAACCAACAATTAAGTGATTGTTAGCTACCTAATCTTCAAGTTTCGAAGAATAAGAGGAAGGTTTGGAGATGATCTTGTCTATAAAACCAAACTTCTTCCTCGAGCTAAGGGCCATACGGAGGTTCACAGCCCACTCATCATAGTTATGGCCATTAAGTAAAGGTTGTGAGATTACCGCACCTGGATTATCCCCGAAAGTAAGATCATACGGAGAGATCGTGTGGCTTTTCCTGTCAACTGAATCATCACCTGCCATCGTTGATGGTCGCAAGAGTCACACGGTCGAGAGAGATAAATAGGTATGCGTCAGTGTTTTGGAAACAAGAACAAACAAGCTCTGAATTCCGGTGTAAAACAGAGTCAGTCTTCGCGAAGGAGGAGTAAGACAAGATGGTCTTGTCTTAGAAACACAAGCAAAATTCGAGCTCTGTTTGTCGGTGAAAAATAGCATAAGGACAAGGGAAGAAGACGCGTTTTGCGTAGAGAGAAAGGAGAATTAGAAGAGAAGAAGAATTCAGTCACGATGTGAAAGAATTTTAAGAAGCTCTGCTCAAGTTTGAAGGAAATAGGTTAGAACCTACTCTGATACCATGACAAAACTTTAGCAAGAGAAGAATTTTGTCTCTTATTCATCCACCTTTAGGTTACAATATTTATACAACTCAATGGACTCTAACCCTAAGAGTAAATGGAAAGTTATACATATGAATATGTAAACTATATTACAATAGAATGGAAAACAGAGATATAGAAAATATCCCAGTATACAAGAATACAAAAGTATTGATCTCGACGTCACCCCTTTCCAGGAAACTGGTCTCTGTAGCCGCAAGTTAGAAGAGAGCTAGTATAGAGAGAGAGGATTTTTGTTTCTCAAGCAACTCCTAACTGTCGCCTCCCTTGTCATATGACTGAAGCAAAAACATATCTTTTAAAGTAATATACACAGTAAATGTAGAAAGTCCGACTTGAATTCGAATAGTGCTGAAATTAATTCAAGATTTTAAAAGTGAGCATTTTACAGTTTTGAAATCTACAAATTAAAAAACCATGTAAGAACGAAAACAATTCTTCTTGGATGCAATGCAATTCTTACTGAATTATATAATATGCTATCGAATTTGGAATTCACACTTCTTTTTGGCTGCAAATGCAATCTTCAAAAGTCCATTGCTTTAATCATATCAACCAAACTTCTAAGTCATTCCAAAACATCAGGTGGTTTCCATTTTTCTAGACCACTAACGATAAAGAGTTCAAGACATGTTATCGAAACTAAGACTCAAAATTAGTAATTGCCAAACAGCGATTGCAGAACCATAAAACGGCTTTTAGAGACTTATAGATAAAACCCTTCTTTTAATCAAAAGTTACAGAAGACACAAACCATAGCAAGCCTTCTGATCTGTTGAGGCAGGAACTCGCTAATCAGTCAGGATGGGCCCGAAAACAAGTCAGGAGGTAGAATTAGGACCATGTTGAGAGAAGAGCCCAACTCCGTGCAGATAGAGTGGATATACCTCAAGGAAACCAACTCCGAGATAGGGGGAGAAAAGCGGGCGAGTTGGTTCCGCACCGCAAGGAGAGAGATAAAGATAAATAGAGGAAACGAGCCAGGGAGGAGGGCATTCTGCTCTCCCCGAGTGAAAACATCATATAATATCATACTTTGTAACAATCCGACTTATTCCTTCATTCCAAGATATCAGATTCTTTACTTATCTTGTGTGTTCTTACTGATTTACCAAACATAGATTTAAATCCTCATTCAATTCCTTTCATAAATTCTTGGTGTGAAGTTTTACGTTCACATTTAGCGCCGACTGTGGGGACGCTATAAATCTTTTAACTCTAGAATTATAAGAATACCAGGACCCTCTAATCGATCCATGCGACACCTCGGATCTATCCGCACCAACCATCAAAAATGAGTCGGGTGATATCAGCCCGGCAGCCATCCTCCTAACCGAAACTGGGCTCCCAGCCCCGAATCAAGGTGGCTCCGTTGTTGCTAACCCTAGTGGTCAGGCCAGTGGATCCACCTAGATCGAGCCTCTCCAGACCATGGTAGTATCTCCTACCGCAGAGGAGTAGATCGGATCCCATCTAAACAATGGAGCTGAAATCGCTAATTCAATGGAAACCACAACGGTCTAAACTGGCCGGGTGGCAACCATCCAGCTAAGACCGTCCGCAGTGACACCAGGTCAGCCAGTGACAAGGCCGACCGGATCGGTTGTTTCACTTGGAACGGCGCCCCGTGTCAGTCACGTAGCTCTGAGTGGTGACAGGCCAACTCCCGGGGCCGTAGAGGCACAGTCCTCAGTCCCACTTGAATTATTGAAAAGTGGTACTCCCTCCATTTCAAAAAGATAAATTTTTTAAAGTTTTCACATATATTAAGAAAATTTTTATTGTTAAGTGATAAATGCATACTTTTATTACACTATACAATTTCCTAGCACTTTAAACTAGTAGTATTCAACAAATTCAAATATTTACAATAAATATTTTTTGAATTCTACAATTTTAAGGATCACTTAATAAAAACATGCATAGAAAAGTGAGAACATCTTATCTTAAATGAAACAAAATAACATTTTTCAAAAAAAAAATTTTAAAAATGAAACAAAATAAAAAGCTAAAAATTTTATCTTTATGAAACGGAAGGACTATTATTTAATTTTTAACGTTTAATTTTATAAATAATAATGCAAAAATACTAGTTGGTGTATTGTTTTGAATATAATAAAATAGAAGATCTCATTATTGAAAGTGAAGTGTTTCTGAGGTGCAGTAGCTGTTGTTGGGACAAGCGTGG
>OVAP01002192.1:0-20368 GCA_900406295.1 Aurinia saxatilis
ATTACCCATAGCCTAGCTTTTGTTTAATTGAACTAAGAAAAACCTTTTTCCCTGAATTTTTAATTTTAATATTCTGTTTTTACATTATTATTTTTATTTAATCTGCTTATTTAAATTTTAATTCTTAAATCTATAGGTAGCTGATAGTCTCTGTGGATTCGATCCCTAAATACTATAGCTAGTCAACTGTATTCTTGCNCAAATGAACCGACACCAACGAACGAGAAGCAAAACTGGAATTGAAATAGTGTGTTCGACGGAGACAATACGAACCACAATCTGATTAAATAGTCCATCGGTATTACTGTAACCACTGCATAAATCAAATCACAACCAGATCCAATTAACACAAAGACACCACCATCCACGTAAACCTCTTCCTTACCCAACGACTTCCACACCAAGACACATGGAATTGAGGTTAAAGAAACTTACCAATGAAAAGAAGAAAATCCAAGAAAGATGTCTCACAATCTTTCATGTCTATTAAGACCGATATTAGTAAAGCCTATGATCGAGTGGAATGGACGTTCTTGAAACGTATCACGGAAGTATTGGGGTTCTCGGCTGTTTGGATCTCTTGAATTATGACATGTGTCACTACTGTCTCTTATTCCGTGTTGGTTAATGGTTCTGCTTACGGAAACTTTAAGCCCTCTAGGGGTTTACGACATGGGGATCCCTTATCACCATATTTATTTATCCTCTGCAGAAATGCTTAGTCAGTTAATTATTGATGCTGAGTCGCGGGGAGACCTCCATGGTATTAAGATCGCTCGAGCGGCTCCAACGGTCAATCATTTATTCTTTGCCGATGATTCGATTTTCTTTCGTTGTATTAACGTTCAAGACTGTTCAACCTTTCCTACAATTTTTGAATGCTATGAGAAAACCTCGGGCAAATGATAAACTACACAAAGTCTTCTATCATTTTAGGGACGAAGATACAAGATCAAAGACGTATTAGTTTACAACAGATTCTTGGTGTTTTCACGATTGGTGGTGGTGGGAAATATCCTGGCTTACCAGAACAGTTTGGTCGTAACAAACGCGAGTTTTTTAAGTATAACACCACGTCGGTTCGTCGCGCTACTGGTTCTTGGTATAATAAGTTTCTTTCTCCGCAGGAAAGGAGACTTTGATTAAGTCCGTAGGCCTTGCGATGCCCGTCTATCCGATGAGTTGTTTTCTACTCCCAAAATCCACTTGTGATGAGATTAATAGTATACTATCAGAATTTTGGTGGGGTCATAATGAAGGGAAACGCAAGATCCCTTGGGTTGCGTGAAAGCATTTATCGATTCCAAAAGGAGAAGGTGGCCTTGGGTTCCAGGATATACATAGCTTTAATAAAGCATTGTTAGCAAAACAAGCATATCGCTTATTTGAAAATAAGCATAGCTTACTGGCTCGTTTATACAAAGGATGTTATTATCTGTGAGACACTTTCATGTCTTCTCATGCTCCGAAAACGGCTTCGTTTGGATGGCATCATGGCAATCAATTCAAACCGGCAAAGATCTCCTCTCGATTGGATTACAAACACAAGTAGGCGACGGTCAATCCACTTCGGTTTGGACTGATAATTGGATGCCAAGCCTCCCACCGCGGCCACCTATTGCACTACCAGGAATTATCAAGAACCTTGATATTAAGATTTGCGATCTTTGGGAACCAGGACACCGGCATTGGAATGTGGCCTTACTGGACTCTTTATTTACCCTAAAAGACTCCTTGATGATCAAGCAAATGATATTATCTAAACATAAGCAAGTGGATACGCAAGCATGGGCTTACGCAAAGGACCTCTCTTATACAGTTCGATTGGGTTACTGGGTGGCCACACATGTTCCTTCACTTGATTTCGAACTAGTGGACCCCCCTCCGGGCTCCGTAAATCTGAAGATTTCGATATGGAATCTTAATATTCCTCCTAAACTTCATCATTTCTGTTGGAGAATACTATCAGGAGCTTTACCAACAGCTACACGCCTACAACGTCGTCATGTTCCAATATCACCAATTTGCCAAAGATGTTGTCAACATGATGAGACTATTAACCACTTGCTTTTCCAGTGCATTCATGCTCAAGCAATCTGGCGAATCTCAGATATTCCATGGTCTCCTCTGTTAAGTCCCATCGATGATTTAGAGGAGAACTTTGGCATGCTCTTACAAATTAACTCCTACATGACCTTGCCTATGCATATCAGGTTGCTGCCATTTTGGATTCTCTGGAAGATATGGACATGCCGAAATGATTACTTATTCAATCATAAGGTTCATACTTTTATCAAAACCGTGGATTTATGTTACCAAGAGGTCAGAGAATGGTTGGATACTACTATTACTTCGATGGCAACCACCAGTACGGTACCAACTACACCTAATTTGTCTAAACAGTGGCAACCTTCCCCATTGGGGTGGTTGAAACGTAATTTTGATAATGGCTACACCAAAACAGCTACTAATACACTATCCAGCTGGATCATTAGAGATGAGACTGGTAAACATGTTAATTCTGGCTATGTGTACCAAAGTCTACATCACCATTGCAGGCCGAATGCTTGGGATTTTTTCATGCTCTCCAAACGGTTTGGCGTCTTGGTTTCAGATATGTTTGGTTTGAAACGAATAATTCAACGTTGGCTACGATTGTCAACACCCATCGGGATATCTCGACAATTTTGTATGATATTAATCATTGGACACAAAAACTCCCTGCCTCATCTATTGGACAAGTTCCCTGAGAAGCCAATCTTATTGGTGATAAGCTTTGTAAGCTAGCGTCTACATCTTCTCTTAGTTATGATTCATATGTTTTACCACCTAGGTGGATGTATTAAAAAAAAAAGAGAAGATATATTTACCAAGAGAGAAAAAGCGGGAAAGGCCATTGAAAAGCCCAAGTAAGAATGGCGGCAAAAATGAAGTGAAGTCCCGCCTAAATCAAGTAAAAAGCGCCGAACCCTCTTCTTCTACACACACTCCGTCTTTCCTCAACTCTCCGGTATCAGCCATGGCTTCCGATTCCTCTCCCGGCAACACCAACGACGGTACTCTCTCGCTCTCTCTCTTATTTTTTCAATCTGAAACTGTTTCGTGATTTTTGACTAGTCTTACTACCAGCAGGTCCTTCCTCTCCCGAAGACATGGCTTCTAGCCCTATCCCTAACACAAACTCTTCCCCGGCCGCCACCCGCCGTCGCCGCCGACGAAGATCCCCTTCCCCTACTCAATTCGCCAGATCCAACGCCAGAAATGGACCCCCCCCGTCCACTCCGTCCTACACCGACGATGCACCTCCTTCCTCCGAAGATGGTGAAGAAGACGGCGCCGACGATACTACTCCCACGTTCGTCTGGGGCACCAACATCAGCGTCCAAGATGTCAAATCGGCCATTGAGATGTTTGTCAAGCATTTCAGAGAAGCTAAAGAGAGTAGCGATGACTTGTTTAGACAAGCCAAGTACATGGCTGCCATACGTAAGGTGATTGAAATCGAAGGAGAATGGATCGATATTGACGCCTATGATGTCTTCGACTATGATCCTGATTTGTACAACAAGATGCTTCGCTATCCTTTGGAAGTTCTCGCTATCTTTGATATTGTTCTCATGGATATTGTCTCCACTATCAATCGTCTCTTCGAGAAACATGTTCAAGTCAGGATTTTTAACCTAAGGACTTCCACTTCCATGAGAAACCTCAATCCCTCTGGTTAGTTCCGCTTCCTTACACCTCTATTTCCTTAGCTTAGCTTATCTTTGAACTGAATGACCTGTTTTGGTTTACTCAGATATCGAGAAGATGATCTCTTTGAAAGGAATGATCATTCGGAGTAGCTCCATCATTCCCGAAATCAGGGAAGCTGTGTTTAGATGCCTCGTTTGTGGCTACTTCTCTGACCCCATCATTGTTGATAGAGGTTATTTCATCACCTTGGACCTCTTTCTATATATCTACATACTTTGTTTTCCCTAATGTTTGTTTTATTGTCAGGCAAAATAAGCGAGCCTCCTACTTGCTTGAAACAAGAGTGCCTTGCCAAGAACTCTATGACACTAGTCCACAACCGTTGCAGGTACGCTCTAGGCATACACAATTTTTTTCTGAATGCAACTTACCCCCTTTCACTCTTGAATCAGGTTTGCCGATAAGCAAATTGTGAGGCTTCAGGAGACACCTGATGAGATTCCTGAAGGAGGAACACCTCACACAGTTAGCTTGTTGCTTCATGATAAGCTAGTCGACAATGGAAAGCCTGGTGATAGAATCGAGGTAAAAGCAGTAATATTATCCGAGAAATTCCTGCGAGGTACTATGGTTTTGCTTTACAATTAAAGGTTGTTTTCTGCATAGGTCACCGGAATATACAGAGCAATGACTGTCAGAGTGGGGCCTTCTCAGAGGACTGTAAAATCAGTGTTTAAGGCATGTCATTCTTTTTTCTTCTTTTACTAATTCCTCTTTATTCTTATTACCTAAAGACATTTTCATTTATGGTCTCCTATGAACTTTAAGTACAGACTTACATCGATTGCCTTCACATAAAGAAAGCAAGCAAGACTAGAATGGCTGCCGAGGATCCTATGGATGTTGACAATAGTCTGCGTAGAGTTGATGAAGATGTTGAGTTAGATGCAGAGAAGGTTCGTCATCTTAACTAAATAGACCTATACTTTTGTAACTTATTCCTTCGTCCCTCTATCCCAGCCAAGTTTTGTGTATATTTTCAGCTGAGGAAGTTTGAGGAGCTCTCTAAACTACCAGATATATACGAGAAACTGAGTCAGTCACTAGCACCAAATATCTGGGAGTTGGATGACGTAAAAAAAGGTCTTCTGTGCCAGGTGCTGTAACGCTCTTGATACTTTTTATGTTTCAGCAAATATATAAGCAACAATACTCGTTTCTTTTGCTGAGATAAATTTTTTTTTAATGTGAAGCTTTTTGGAGGGAATGCTTTGAATTTGGCATCTGGTGCTAATTTTCGTGGTGACATCAACATCTTACTTGTTGGTGACCCTGGTACAAGCAAGTCCCAGCTTCTCCAGTATATTCACAAGCTTTCACCCCGTGGAATTTACACAAGTGGGCGAGGGAGCTCAGCTGTTGGTTTGACAGCTTATGTAGCTAAAGATCCCGAGACAGGAGAAACTGTATGTTAATTTTCTTTTCAAGCTTTCTGTACTCGGGTGGTTATTTTATTGAATATTCAAGGTCTTCCTAAATCTGTGTTGTTAATATGAATGGTATATTGTTTAGGTTCTGGAGAGTGGAGCTCTTGTTCTTAGTGACCGAGGTATCTGCTGTATTGATGAATTTGACAAGATGTCTGACAGTGCGAGGAGCATGTTGCATGAGGTTTGTTACTCTCTTTCTTAGCTGTGCGCATCTTGTAGCTTACGGTTTCAAGCTCTTCCTATCTAATTATATTACTGATGAACATTGTTACTCTGCCAGGTTATGGAACAGCAGACTGTTTCAATAGCAAAGGCTGGTATCATTGCATCTCTAAATGCCAGGACCTCTGTGTTGGCTTGTGCAAATCCTAGTGGCTCACGCTATAATCCCCGGCTTTCTGTAATTGAGAATATTCACCTTCCTCCCACTTTGCTTTCTAGGTACGCTGCATCCTTCAACGAAAGTGACATTATTTTTTCAGACGACTAATGATCTCCATTGGTGTTAATAGTTTGATCACATTTTTGCTTTTTAGATTCGATTTGATATACTTGATTCTTGACAAGCCCGATGAGGAGACTGACCGACGGCTTGCAAAGCACATAGTGGCCCTACACTTTGAAAACGCAGAGGTCTTAATTTTTTTTTCTTTAGAGTCTGATAACTTTATTGTGCTTCACCTTTATCTTACTTCAAGTGGCATCCTTTTATCTCAATCTGCAGAGTGCACAAGAAGAAGCTTTGGATATTACTACGCTGACAAGTTATGTAAGCTACGCACGCAAGAACATTCATCCTAAACTATCAGATGAAGCTGCAGAGGAGTTGACAGATGGATATGTTCAGCTGAGAAAAGCAGGAAAGTTTGCTGGTAGTAGCAAAAAGGTTGTGCTCTAGGAACTTCATCGTTTTTTCTTTCTTTTGTCATAAAAATGCTATGGATTAGTCTCATACGATAAGCTCTCTGAATTTGGCACAGGTGATCACAGCAACTCCTAGACAAATTGAAAGCCTTATCAGACTTAGTGAGGCCTTGGCTCGGATGCGCTTCTCCGAATGGGTTAGTAAAACACTCATTTGTTGAACTGAAATTTTGATGCAATATCTTTTCATCGTTTAAACCAAGTGAAATGGCTACTTCGATGGATAAAGGTTGAAAAGAAGGACGTCGAAGAGGCATTTCGTCTTCTCAAAGTTGCAATGCAGCAATCAGCAACCGATCACGCCACTGGTAGTTTCTTCACTGTAACTTTTAACCCATTATGATAATTTATGGTAGACACTAGTATTCATTAAACTCCGTTTTTATTTATGGTGAAGGCACCATTGACATGGACCTGATAAATACTGGAGTCTCAGCACATGCGCGAATGATACATGATATGTTAGTGGCTTCAATTCAAGCCATAGCTGATGAGAAGCTGCAAAATGGAGGATCATCAATGCGCTTATCCGAGGTACTAATGTTCTACTCCTTTAATTTCCAATTTTGTTGTAAAGCCCAAAGCAAGCAAATAATATTTTACTTTTAGAGAGCGTTCTGTTGAGATTTGCTAATAAGTAGAATGGTAATTTTGTGCAGTTACTGGAAGAAGTGAAGAAGCATAGAGGCAACACAAGCTCTGAGATTATTAATCTTAATGAAGTGAGTCATTTATGTGAAAAGCTTTGATTTTCTCATTAAAGACAGAGAAACTAACAAAGTGTTGTTGTTGTTTGAACGCCTTAAGCAGGTAAACAAGGCGGTTAGAACGCTGACCAGTGAACATCGGCTGGTTCTTGAAGGTGATAGAATCAAGAGAGTCTTTTGACCAACAAAAAAGAGAGTAAAGAGAGTCTAATCACAGTTTATGAAGAAAGATTAATATTTTTGCTGTTTGGTGATTTGAATTAATGGACAGATCCATGTGGTTCGACCCATCTTCTCACTATTTGTATTTTTGTATTGAGTTTTAACTTTTTAAGATATTCGATCTAGTTGCTCAAAAAGAAAGGTCATTCAAAAAGAAATTGAGCATTGCAAGGATAAAGTTTAGTGGATTGTACAAAAGAAGAAAGTTTGAAAATATTGAAATAGGGTCCACAGGGAGAAAGTGACAAATATCGTCATTAAAGGGTGGATACAAAAAGGAAAAAAAAGGTAAACGATTCGATTGGTTTCAACTTTCTTCGTCTCTTATTCGTAGTGAAGTGTAACTCGTTGCGCCTCACGTCTCTTAGTGCTCCATATACCTCTCCCCTAGTCTTTTTAATAAGTCCACTCAATTGTGTTTTTGCTTTTTTTTCATATCTTGAATCGCTCTTATTAAACACTTCGAACGAAAGAAACAGAACAAACGGTACGGATTAAGTTGATGAAATGCAGATCAAATATATTCAGTAGACGGAATGGATAAAAAAATTTAAACCATATTGTTTGAATTAAATAAAAAAATTAAATCAATATCTTCCGTTCTATCGATTCAAAACTACAATTTTTTAATACTCTCTCATTCACTATTTTAGGTTATTGTCATATTACATGAGCTAGCCATTTTAAAAGAAATTTCTTATTGCATTATAATGTATGAAAACATTAAACCTTCAGATGGGAAAATAGCTATTTTATTCCCCAATTTTTAAAATGTTGGAATTTTATTTTTTAAGTATCGTATGTGCATTTTTATTTCCCAATTAGTGTTTGACTATGTCAATTAAGACCCCGTAAAAACCAAACTTTATTTTATAATTTTTTATAATAAAATATGAATATTCTAATTAAAATAATATTATTTTATTAAAAAAAATTATCAAACCATAAACCTATAAATCAAACAATATACATTAATAATCAAATATAAACCTTAAAAATTTATGCTAAGTGATCTTTAGAGTAATGTTTTGTCTTTGTTTGGGATTTGAATTGTGATAGTAAATGATTTAAAATATGTTATGAATTAGTTTCGGTTGATGTTAATGACTTTATGATGTTGGGTACTACAGATCATTTTTTTATTTTGGATATGAAAATAAAAATGTTTGACTGGTTGTGGAGACTGGATTTGTTGTATTGTTTGAGAATAATCTTAATTTCAAAGCTACAAATTGCAAATTTTGAGATATTTTGGTTTTGTATTAAAACAGCCACATTTTTTTAGAGAAATGATAAGCCGGTATTGTGCAATGCATGTGGATCGCATTGGAGAACAAATGGATCACTTGTGAACTATACTCCTCTTCATGCTCGTGCTGATTTTGATGAGAATGAGGATCATCACATGTTCCAGAAAATGAAGAGCATCAGTTTAGGTAGTAAGAACAAAGTTCACAAACCGGCGTATAGCGCGGGGTAGAAAGTAGAAACCTAGTATTTAAATAAAAGTTTCAAAACCTACCGTTTAAAATTTAAATATAGGCCAAATTGTTTGTTCCTTTCGTAACGGTTCTAAAACAAAAATCAAATTATTAACAAATTAGTTGACGGAAACAAAAAGACACAAAAAAAGGTACGAGAGCAAGATTCGTGTGTCCGAACAGATAATAAACGAATAAAAAAAATTGTTCGTAGCGTTCACATATATTTTGGGTCAACACAAAACCAAAGTCGGGAAAAGGAATAAATCGTTTTCTCACAAAACAGACTTGATTAAGACTTATCAATCAAAGATCTGTAAAAGCATATTCTGCGCCTCAAGCTAAATACATTTCCCCTTTCTTCTTCTTCTATAAAAGATTGTTTAATCATAGGGTTCTGTCTCTTTTCAGATAAGAAAATGGGTTTATTATCTTCCATTTTTGTGGTTCTGGGTTTTGTCCTGAATAGCTTGGTGTTGTTTTCCAATGGAGGCACAACCAGTAAATATGTGAGGAGATTAGAAGGAACCGTTGATATGCCTCTTGAGAGCGACGTATTTTGTGTTCCTCCCGGTTATAATGCTCCTCAACAGGTACATCTTTTTTGTGTTCTGTTTATAAGTAATTATTAAAATCTCCAAGATCGTGGATGTTTAGGTAGCATTTCCAATTTAATATTATGGATCACTTTTTGCGTTTTTTCTTTTTCTTTTAGATCTTGTTCTGATGGCCGAAAAGCTATTTATTGGACGATTCAAGCTTTTCTTATAAAGATATATTAACTTATATTTTCTGAATTTTTTAAAACACTGATCTAATTCTAAAGGTGCACATAACACAAGGCGATGTAGAGGGGAGGGCAGTGATAGTGTCTTGGGTAACACAAGAAGCACCAGGATCTAGCACAGTCCTTTACTGGAAAGACAAGAGCTCCAAAAAGCTCAAAGCCCATGGCAAATCCAACACTTACAAGTACTACAATTATACCTCTGGTCACATCCACCATTGCACCCTCAGAAACTTGGAGGTAGGTCCATCATCATCTTCATTGTCGCAATCCTTTGCTATTGTTCTTATCTAATTCTTTGAAATTCTTCTTGCAGTATGACACCAAGTACTATTATGTGGTAGGTCTGGGACAAACGGAGCGCATGTTCTGGTTCTTCACTCCTCCTCAAGCTGGTCCAGATGTTCCCTACACGTTCGGTCTTATTGGTAACTGTCCTGAAACATATTCATGGTTTGAACTAAAAGGCAATTTAGACTTGACCATCATTATATTGCAGGGGATCTTGGGCAGACTTTTGACTCCAACATAACCTTAACACATTATGAGAGGAACCCGACGAAAGGGCAAGCCGTTTTGTTTGTAGGGGATCTCTCATACGCTGATCAATATCCAAATAACGACAATAACAGATGGGATTCTTGGGGAAGATTTGTTGAAAGAAGCACAGCTTATCAGCCCTGGATTTGGACCACAGGAAACCATGAACTCGACTTTTCTCCCCAGATTGTAAGCTTCTTGTTTTGGCTTTAGGCTTAAAATATGCTATTGCACAAACACATATAAGAGCACCTTGTTAGACAAGCATTACATGGATTAGACTGAGATTAAGATGTATTGTTTTTTTACGTTGTGCAGGGAGAAACCAAACCATTTAAGCCGTTCAGGCATAGGTACCGTACTCCATACCGAGCATCAGGCAGCACAGAACCATTCTGGTATTCGATTAAAAGAGGACCGGCTTACATCATTGTGTTAGCTTCATATTCAGCATATGGTAAAAGACAGCTTAAAATTGATGTTTTTCAGGCAATACTCTTCAACTGATATTATTTGTATAAAAAAAAAAAGCCATCCATCATATTGTGCAGGTAAATACACGCCACAATACACATGGCTCGAAGAGGAATTCCCAAAGGTGAACAGAACGGAAACTCCATGGTTAATTGTTCTGATGCATTCACCGTGGTACAATAGCTATGATTACCATTACATGGAAGGTGAAACCATGAGGGTGATGTATGAGCCGTGGTTCGTCAAGAACAAAGTAGATGTTGTTTTTGCAGGCCACGTCCACGCCTACGAAAGATCGGTAAGATCAATGACTTTGGCTCTTCATGTCTCCTTAAACCTGAGATATCTGGCCTATTGTGATATCAGGAACGCATATCAAACATAGCTTACAACATAGTTAACGGAGTTTGTTCTCCAGTGAAAGATCAGTCTGCTCCAGTCTACATCACCATCGGTGATGGAGGCAATCTTGAGGGACTGGCCACCAAGTAAGCTATAAGCATTTCTGCCCATTGCAACTGAATATTTTACTAGATTCACATGATGTTGTTCTAAATGTGTGTTCTGTTTCTGCAGAATGACGTACCCTCAGCCTGCCTACTCTGCCTTCAGAGAAGCAAGTTTTGGGCATGCGGTACTCTCGATAAAGAACAGGACGCACGCTTACTATGGATGGCACAGGAACCACGATGGTTACGCCGTGAAGGGTGACACCATGTGGTTTTACAACCGGTTCTGGCACCCCATCAATGATTCTCCTTCTTCTGATTCTTGAGAACCTCTGAATCTTTTTTGTTATACGTGCATCTCCTTGAATGAATAAATTTGTTTCCAATTCTCAATTAGAAATTGATGGGGTTAACAACTTGAAACTCCAATCCTTTACAAACAACCCTTATGTCCATTCAATAAGGGTTCATAAAACCTCTCCAAAATATGTAGACAAAAAAGGTGAGCTCTTCCCCTTTAATAATCAAAGCAATAAAAACTAAAAGGTTTGAAGAACTATGAAAACTTTGGTGAATTTTTGTGGCTCTGTTTAAGAAAAACTTGGTTTTCTATTTTTATATAGGCTCACAATATCGGCTAGTTCATCATGGAAAAGACAAAGATGAATTTAAAATATTCTAAGAATTTTACTTTTATATCGCGGGCAAATTGATTGATGTACACTAGCGTAGTATTTACCTAGTAACATCTAAAATTGGAGAGCATTCGAACCAAATCCAACCATTTTTCTAGAAATATATATATATCCATGTCTTTAAAAAATCAAACCATGAGAAACGTGGGTTTGAGAATTGTAGTTTGTTTTGTGGTCTCAGACCAAAGAAAGAAAAAGAAAAAAAAACGTTGGCTTTTTGATCATTCCTCCTAATTCCATAACTTTACATTTTTTGTAATTTCCACAGTTGACCAAAAACAAAATTAATAGCAGAAGACAACAAATGGGAAGCATTGATCCGTGTGTCCGATATTATAAAATGTTGCAAACGTTAACACGATCGAAGCAGAGTTGACACGGATCAATCAAACATCATTAACGAATATTCCGTTTCTCAAGTCAATCAATACACATTACCCTCCAATCCAATCTTCCTTTTAAAAGGTTTTCTCACATGAATGTTTGTGTATACGAAAAAAAAATGGGTCCTATACGAGTATCATGTTCCGTTGTTCTTGTTCTGTGTCTACTCCTGAACAGCTTCATGCTGTTCTGCAACGGAGGCCAAACCAGTAGATATGTAAGGAGATTAGAAGCAACTGTTGATATGCCTCTTGATAGCGATGTTTTCCGTGTTCCTCCCGGTTATAATGCTCCCCAACAGGTTTGTATCACCTTTAATCTCTTTTGTAATCCACCATTTTTTCTGGGTTCTCTTTATAATTTTTAAATTTCTCGTCTTTTTTTGGTTATTGTTGCTAATTTACCTCCAAATGTTAAGGTTGTTTCCTTAACTTTCCAATTTAATATTAGGTAGTGTTACTTTATGTCTCTTTGATCTTTTCCCAATAGGGGTAAATGATCTTGTTCCAATTTAATAATGACCTGGATCTTTTGGACGATTCTGATGGAATGTTTATAGAGATATTATTCGGCTTTTCTATTCTCATTAGTTAGAGAAATTGATCTAAATGGGTTTTTAATCTGGGTTTCCACAAATAGGTGCACATAACACAAGGAGATGTAGAAGGAAAGGCAGTGATAGTGTCTTGGGTGACACAAGAAGCACTAGGATCTAGCACAGTCCTTTACTGGAAAGAGAACAGCTCCAACAAGCTCAAAGCCCATGGCAAATCCAATACTTACAAATTCTACAATTATACTTCTGGTCACATCCACCATTGCCCCATCAGAAACTTGGAGGTCCATCATCATCAATTTATCACCAATATTTGCTTTTCTTGCTATCTGATTTTGTGCTTCTCTTTTTGCAGTATGACACCAAGTACTATTATGTGGTTGGTGTGGGATCAACAGAGCGCATGTTCTGGTTCTTTACTCCTCCTGAAGTTGGTCCAGATGTTCCCTACACGTTTGGTCTTATTGGTAACTGGACTGCGACATATTCATGATTATAACTTAGAGGCGATTTAGTAGCGCCTTTCATAGCCTTGAACTTGAGTTGCATATTGTTGTTCTGCAGGTGATCTTGGGCAGAGCTTTGACTCAAACATAACTTTAACACATTATGAGAAGAACCCAACAAAAGGGCAAGCAGTTTTGTTTGTTGGGGATCTCTCGTACGCTGATCAATATCCAAATCATGACAATAGGAGATGGGACACTTGGGGAAGATTTGTTGAAAGAAGCACAGCTTATCAGCCCTGGATCTGGACCGCAGGAAACCATGAACTCGATTTTGCCCCTGAGCTTGTACATATTCTTACTTCATCAACAATGCTATAGCACAAAGAGATATAAGAGTATTTAGTTAGACAATCATTTCATGGATTGTTTTTATGTGCTGTGCAGGGAGAAACCAAACCGTTTAAGCCGTTCAAGCATAGGTACCGTACTCCTTACCGAGCATCAGGCAGCACAGAACCATTCTGGTATTCGATAAAAAGAGGACCGGCTTACATAATCGTGCTAGCTTCATATTCAGCATATGGTAAAAGACAGCTAAAAAATCTTAGTGCAATACTCTTCAATCTGAGACTATATAGTTCCAAAAAAATCCATCCATATTGTGCAGGTAAATACACGCCGCAATACAAGTGGCTCGAAAAGGAATTCCCAAAGGTGAACAGAACGGAAACTCCATGGTTGATCGTTCTGATGCATTCACCGTGGTACAATAGCTATGATTACCATTACATGGAAGGTGAAACCATGAGGGTGATGTATGAGCCGTGGTTCGTCAAGAACAAAGTAGATGTTGTTTTTGCTGGTCACGTCCACGCATACGAAAGATCGGTAAGATAAGAAACTTTGGCTACTCGTCATGTCTCCTTTGAGGTTATAGATCATTAAAAATCTAAGCTAATTTTAAACCAGGAACGCGTATCAAACATAGCGTACAATGTGGTTAATGGAATTTGCTCTCCAGTGAAAGATCAATCTGCTCCAGTGTACATCACTATTGGTGATGGAGGCAATCTTGAGGGCTTGGCGACGAAGTAAGCTATAAACACTTATGCAGATTGCAGCTGAATTTAAATTGAGTCAAATGATGTGACAATGGTCAATGGGTTTTGCAGAATGACGGAGCCTCAACCAGAGTACTCAGCCTTCAGAGAAGCGAGCTTTGGGCATGCAGTCTTCTCGATAAAGAACAAAACGCATGCGTACTATGGATGGCACAGGAACCAGGACGGTTATGCAGTGGAGGGTGACACCATGTGGTTTTACAACCGATTCTGGCACCCTGTTGATGATTCTCATTCTTTTTATTCTTGAGGAACTTATTTGTATGATTGAATAAAATGCAATGTGGGAAACCGTTAATCAGACAAAAATGTAGAAGACTGATCTAATTAGGAAAGAAAACATGAATATGAATATGAGAGATCCCAGTCCTTTTCGCTAAAACCATGAATATGTTTCAGGCCAATACCAGATTTAAGAAGAAGTACCAGGTTCTAACACAGCCCTTTACTGGAATGAGAGCAGCTCCAAACAGCATAACGCCTGTGGCAAATTCTGCTGCGATGGTATAATTGCCAGGGGCTTTGGAGCTATTCTCTTTCCATTAAGGACTGTGCTAGATCCTGCTGCCTCTTGTGCAACCACTGTCTTTTTCTTTGAACAAAAACACAAGATCCAAAAAATAAAATAAATTACTATCCCCTCTTATCTCTCATTGTGCTATATGCATTCTTTTTGCACAACACCCAAATCAAAAATCCATTTCGATCTTTATAACTTCCAGTAAGCAAGATGCAAGATCAATAGATAGCTTTTCGCCATTTGAACAAATATTAAATTAGAAAGCTAACTAAACACCACCTAACAGATTGTTGATTTTAGACAAAAGAAAAGGTGCGTTAGTCCGATCCCTTACATATTGTTTAATTAGAAAATTCTATCAAATAAAAAGAGAGTAGATAAACTGATGGGATTCTTGATTATGAAAAGGATTACGTGACATTTCGCTTCTAAATTTGTAAAAAACGGCATGGATATCCAAGAATCAAACTAAGCGCAGCCGGTGAGTTAGCAAAAGAGAGAAACGGAGAAGACGACTAAAAGAGTGTGAATTCGTTCTCATAACGCAAAGGGTTATGTTCCTTTTATAGTAAAAGCTGATCCTCTTAAATATTGATATTTGCCCTCTTTTGACATTGCAGAGAATAAAAAATGAATCAGTGTACCTTCTTGATTCTTTAACAGCTACCTAACAGTTGGTGGATACTTAACCAAACAAAGTTACCAACTTCATCTTCATTAATTTTATACAGAATTGTCCATTGGCTCAAAAAGGAAGTTTTTTTTTTTTTAACTGAATTATGACCTGGATAGAATACGAAGATATAATATAAAATGAGTTATAGATACGTTAGATAAAATGAGAATTTGGGGGAAGGATATGTTATGCTTGATAATTTGGCTAGTAAAAAACTAGCAATTATCTAACGTTAGATACATGAGGTGAAAGTCTTCTTGTATATATAATGGACAAGTAAGAAAATACACTATAAAGTATTGAAGCAAAATCTCATACTTGTGTGGGTACCAAAACGGGGAGAAACGAGCCGGACCGCAGTTGAGATTCGAATTAGGATTAAAATTTGGTATATGGATAGTAGGCCCAATGACATTTATCTTTGTAGTCAAATTATTATGAAATTTGTGATTAATTATTAATACAAAATCATAAAGAAAATTATTCTAATTCAATGATAATCAAACAAATGTCCAAGTAACGTTTCTTTTGATTTATGTGTGAAAGCTGGAAAGGCATAGACAATTAATATTTGTGTTAATGATTCTTCACTAATGTGAGAATTAATGGTTAGCTTGAGAAAAGCTTAAAAGCCATAGCTTTACCACTTCTCCAAAGAGCAGAGAGAATTCATTCGATCAAATAGAAAAAAAAAATTCCTCACAAATTTAGTTGTTGAGTCTAAGAGTATACACAGTAATAAGGTTCGTTAGATTCTATTCTCCGGTGTTGGGAGCTAGAAACAAATACAGCAGTTGTATCCTGGGATTCTTACCGCCATCGAAACCGTCACACTACGGGACGTATAAAGAATTAAGAAAAGAGATTCATATCTCGACTCTGCTTTCCTCTTTTTCTCAAGACATTATTGGTGTTGTATGGTGATTTTTGTTCTATATTACTTTACATTTATCGGTTTGGTATATATGGTCCTACAAGAGTTTATATGGCAGAGATTAAAAGAAACCCTAATTTTATGATTATAGTGGAGAGGTGAAGAAAACGTGTTTCAGGATGCTTCGGATAGATGTCCCTAATTTTTTCCATCTTGCATTATATGAAATGGACATCTGTTCTCCCAAACCAAGTAAATTATACCTTACACCTTCGATGAGATGCTGAGTCTTGGGCGGAGAATTTGTAATTTGCGGAACCAACCGTTGCCTCAAAACAAATCACAAGCAACTCACTCTTGCTACTAAAATTTCTCGAACAATCTACATATCATAAAAAGTGATTTGAAAAACATTCTAAACCTGTCAAGTTCTTAATAAAGAATACGGTACCTTGACAGATGCGTCTAAATGCTAAAGCGACGGCCGATGCAGAATAGAATACGACATTTTAACCTGAGAAAACGGTGGAGGTTCAGTCTAATGCATGGATAAGTGTTACTTTCAGGTGATGGTGGAGGTTCAAAAACTCCCTCACCTAGGTCAATAGCTTAAGATATGTGATTAGGTTTCTTTTCAGAATTTTTTTGTCTACTACGTGACAGAATGTTGCATGTTTATTTCAAAGCGTTTTTTATACGACAATGGTCCTCCTTTCTTTTTTATCTGTTTTTTTTTTAATTACTATCATATTCTTTAGGTAAAGTTGGTTTCACATTAATAAAAAACCTATTTTCACAAACTTCAATTAAAAAACCTAGTTGCAAAAAGAAGAAATAAAACTGACCCTTTTAGACAATTTTCTCTATTTTATTTACACAAAAAGGAAGATTGTTGATTTTACTAAATTCAACTGATATAAACATTGGTAGAGCTTATTACGAGGATCCATGGAAAACCTCAACGTTTTTAAAGGGGCTTAACCATATATATCCATTTTTTATATCATTAATCACATATACCCACATTCCTTCTTTCTTTTGTAAAAAGTCTAAAACACTTCTATTTAAATAGTAACTATTTATGAGATTTTAGGGTTTATGATCTAGGATTTAGGGTTTAAAAACCCTAAACCCTAAAATCATAAACCCTAAAATCCTAAACCCAAAAAGTCTTTCCACCCCTAATAAACCCTAACCCTCTAAAATATAAACCCTAAATCCTAGTAATTAAACCCTAATAATTATTAAAAATTAAACCCTAAATTTATAAGGGTTTAACCTTAAATCCTAAACCCTAAGTAAATCATAAACTCTATAATTTTACTAAATGCTAAATCTTAAAATCCTAAATCCTAGCAAATATATCATTTATAATGAAAAATAGTTTTAGTAAATGAAGGGTATAATGATATTAATATAAAAAGGGGGTGGGTATATGTGATTAAAAAAATGATGTGGTTATATGTGGTTAATGGGTATGTAAAGTTGGGTATATTTGTGATTCTCTCGTTTTTAAACTAGTTCTTGTGTAATCCACTATTGTCACTCGAAGAAATATTGGCTCTTGTATGATTTATTTAATCATATACTAGATTTTGACCTGCGCCATGATTATTTTTTTAAAATAATTTTGTTCAGATCGGATAAATTTATTTTATTTGTATTTGAAAGTAAAATAGTGGCTAAAATAGTAATTGAATTAGAATAAAAATAAATTTTAATTTAAAATAAATAATTATTAAATAAATTAAAATAATTTGACATCAGTTGAAAATAATGCTAATCATCGAGGAATATAATCATATTAATAAAAATTCAATTTGACATAGATTAAAAATAATTAATATTTAAAAAATTATATTATAATATATAAATGTTACATTTTAATTGTGTTTTAAATTATTAGACACTATATTACTACTTAACAAATAAGCTAATACAAATAAGCAATCATTACTACTTAACAAATAAGCTAATACAAATAAGTTAATAATAATAAAATTAGTAGTCAATATCGTTTCTCTCATCTCCCAAACATGGGAGAAGAAGGGGTACAACAAAAGGGTGTGTAAGCCAATATGGTTTCTCTCAACTTATAAACATTGGAATAAAACTGGGTCAACAAACTGGTTGTCTAGTTCAAAGTTTTTGTTTGCCAACAACCTATGCGGAAATTAACAAATAAACATTGCTTTTCCGCGCGAAAGATCCAAATAATTCATGAGTTTAGCTATTTTTTCCTTTTCTCTTTCTTTTAATATGATCTTACAATCAAAACACTTAAATTTTAAAAGAGTTTTCGCCAAATAATAACATATGCAAAAAGATTATATGAGTAAGCAAGTAACGTTTGTTTGTTTTACCTAACTAGTTGTTTTTTTAGCACATCCAATATATGTAGTACAAATAATCTTTTTAAAAGCTGTAAAAAATTATATATGTAGTACAAATAATCTTTTTAAAAGCTGTAAAAATTAATGAATTAATTTTGAATGGTAAAAAAACTACCATCTCGCTCTTTCCATTCTTCGGTGGTACCTTTTTCTTTCTCAGAGATGGGGTTGGTATGCTGCTTTCTAGATCAATTCCTTGTCTCCTTCCTCTGTTTCAAGATGTCGTGTTTGAGCAGAAGCTGCACCTCCTGCGAGTCAACCCCATTTTTGCAAAACAAATAGAAATAAAAATGTGATAAAAATATTTATTTACGGGTTAATTTTTTAGTTTTTCCAATTCAAGTTTTTGTTTGCCAACAACAACCTACACAAAAATTAATAAATAAACACAGTGATTCCCCGAGCGGATAATCCAAATAATTCACGATTTTAGCTATTTTTCCTTATAATTGTTACCACAAAAATTTTATACATAGCATTTCACCTTGGAAAAATTATTAGTATAAATTATGTATAAAACGTTTAAATCCAAATCTTTTTCTTTTTCCTTTTACCTAGGTTAAATTATTTTTTTCCTTTTTTTGTAGAGAACCTTTTTTATACGTTTTTAATGAGTATATACTTTGAAAAAATTATAACATAGTACAAATGTTAATTGTATAAAACTATATGAGATAACGAGTGTACATATTTAAAAAGAAAATGATCAGTATCTTAATATACTGTATATGGTTTTTACTTATGGAAAAATTGAATTATTTTTTAATAGAGAACCCTTTTTATTTTAATGGACCGTAGAACAATTAAAACAGCCTCTGAAAAATCGTAGAATCATTGTGAGTTTGACACCTAGGATTATTGTGCTCACAATTGTATATAAGATAAGATATGATTATATTAAAATATAATGAGTGTATGTAGAGATTTCCATATATGCTTGCATAATTCAGAATATTATGATTGGTTCAATTAAATGACGTGTATCATGAATCGCTCTCGTGATGACACATAGTACTTTTCGTAGTAAATTTCTCTATTTATCCTCTCTTTTCATGTATAAAGGATAATTTTTTTTGTCAACCATATTTAACCTGGGGCTTAACCATATATACCTTTTTTTTTTACCATTAATTACATATACTCAACTCCCTTCTTTCTCAACAAATTTTTTTTATAAAAAATCTACATACCCTTCCTTCTCGTATTCATCACCGTCATCCCTCTCCGACGAATCTCTCTTATTGTGATGGCGATGGATTCTCAGTGCCTCGTTACTGTGAGGTTTCCGTGTTCCCGCCGCTTGATTTCCAGGCGGATCCTCCGGTTCAGAAGCTCTTCATCACCGTTAAAGATGAGAAGTACGTTCTTCTTCTTCCTTCTCGAATTTTCCCTAATTCGATTTTATTCTGTTATCTGAATTAGTGATTTGATAGTTTGGAATTTGGTCTTAATTTATGTGATTTATCCATGCTTTCTTTCTTCTTCTTCTTCCGAAATGTGTATGTGGCTGGCTTTCGATTCTCTTCTCGTGCCAATTGAATCTGAGATTGTTTTATTACTGGAATCGCAACTTTTGCAATTCCCAGGATTTAAATTTGTGTATTGTTGATGATTGTTGAAAAATCGTAGCTTTTTGTTCTGATGTTTGTGGGTTTTTGCTTTTTGGGTTTTTAGGATTTTATGATGTCAAATTTGATGAAAAGCTAGAATCTCAGAATCATCCTCTTTGTTATACTATTTGATGCAGTTGTTGATGAATTTTGTGGAGAATGGATCTTGTTGCTTCAGTGAGAGATGCATTTGAGAGAGTTACTAAGAAGCAGAAGCTGTTTCACTCGATTTCTCCAGTTGTTATTTATGGAGTTTGCAAAGGAATCAAATGTGAGAAATACAGGAAGAAGAAGAGCAGAGGAGAATAGAAGAATGAAAA
>OVAP01002193.1:0-20367 GCA_900406295.1 Aurinia saxatilis
CAAATATATGGCACAACTCAAGACTAGAACCGAAGTAGGTTCTTGATCATGGTTTTCTATGTTTCTATCGTTCTATGTTTCTAGGTTTTTTACCATTCTATGTTTTTCAAAAAAAATATTGTACTACTATTTTACTGTTCTTATCATGTTTCTAGGTTTTTTAAATCATAGTTTTATGTATTGATTATATTTTCTTTTGATTTCCACAACTTTAGAAAAAAATTACAAAAAATAATTTTTTATTTTTTAGAATCCCAAATAATTTCACAATTGGAGACATAAAAACTATTGAGACTTACCATCACATTGTTGAGAATCAATTCTTAAATTAATAATAAATTTAATATTAAAAAATTTCTAATATAGGGTCACCAATGGTGATGATCTAAGGTTATTACCCTCTTTCCAAGAGCAGTATATATTCACTATCTTTCTATGCTTACTAGAATTGGTTTAGTTGGAAAACTTATAGCTCGTGACACCAACTTCATAAGAACAAAGTGAAAACATATATAACACATTTGATTTCATATGTAAGTTATGTAACTAACCAAAGAGCGTCTAATGAAATAGCAGATAATCGTGCTAACCATATTTAGGAGTGTATGAATTGTATTTTTATTTATTTGTTTGCTTATATTTTGCAGTGGAAAGTAATTTTTTAATTTTACAAAACTGTGTTTGCTAATGAAAATGAGAGGATAGGCTTTTTTTTCTTTTCGAGAACATTATTTCGAATTTAAATATATTAGTTATATTGCGGAAAAATTAATATTTAGCTACGTGTATTTGTCATTTATTTGACTACATAAATTTATTTTAGTTCCCTAATAATATAAAGTTTCAATAGCCAAAAAAAATGCATAATATGAATTATAGGTTCTAGACCATTCGCAGAAAATAGTGAATCCGAGCCAAGTAGTTAACAAAAAAAACTTTCTAACTAATAAAAAAACAAAACAAAACTCATGTGTTTTTCAAACAAAAATAGGAACTAACTAGAAACTGCAAGTAAACAAAAAGAGAAAAAGAAAAGTTTGAGGCTAAAAATAATAGAGACACAGAGGACCTACATCAAATGAACGATTACCAAAATTTTCCAATATATAATAATTTTATTTTTACAAGGCATTGATTATTATTTTTTGGGGCCTCGATGTTATCACAGGTTATATAAAACTTCTAGTACCATCTTTGTGGTGAATGTGGACCAGAGAAGTGTCTAGTTTTACCATCCTGATTCATACACGTGTCAATATAAGCCGTTAGATGGCTTTCCTCACACGTGTGTGCTCACACGAGTTGTGAAAATTGTCATCTATTGTCTGTTGTTATCGTGTGGTTGCATGGCCACCCTTCGCTATGAGACAATAACCAATCACATTCACTTTTCTCATCTCACGAACCACTAATATATTGCCAAATGTACAATTTCCTTTTCACAAAGAGAGATTAAAGACCTGCCCATCGTATTTGTCACATATTTTGTTTACTATATGGTATCATTTAAAAAAGGTTCATACGTAGTTTTCGGCTTTTCTACTGAAATGCACCGACACCTACTAGACACTTTTGATAACACCACTTATCTTAGCACATACGCTCAAAAAATTCATATTGAAAGAGAATTTTTTTTAAAAATTATATAAAAGAGGTGTAACAATATTTATATAGAAAGAGATCTTAACTTTTGTAAAAAAAAAAATTCTTAATCAAGTAGTTCGTATAGTTGTAATTGTCTTCCTTAATCAAGTAGTGTTACTTAAAAATTGGTTTTTGATAACACATATGAACTTGTCACTCGTGAGAATGTAAGATTATGGTATAGGCTTCATAACGAAATTCGAATCCAAATTAGTCGTCGATAATATTCTTGTAGAGAGATTAGTTTGGTTTCAGTCAAAAGATTCCCGATTATATTTTTGTAATGAACTATTTTTTTTTTAGTTTTTCTGTTAATCTATAAAACCTTTTGGCTATATACAAATTTTATTAAATATAGAAATTTTTATTAGACTATCCGCATTGGTAATCTCTTAATAAAATATATAAATAAATAATATTAAAATATTATAAATCTTTCCAAATGAAGAGAGAGTGTTGAGAATCTGAAAGACTCTCAGCACTTAAATTTATATATTATTTGATTATACATATATTCATAAATTTTGTTGAGAGATTCATGTGAAAGACTATCAATACGAATAATCTTATTATATACTATGTTTATTACTGTAGTGGCAAATTATTTCTAAGATTGCAAGACCAATAAAAAAATTCGCCATCTGTATAACTGATCAGTTTTAGGATAAGATTTTACATGATTTCAATCTATGATTTTTTTTTTTTTAAAGAAATGGAATCTTGTGAAGTATGCACCAATGGATAACGAGGACAATGTTTGAGAAATCAAGGTGATGCGTTTCCAAACTTCAATGATAAATTTATCTTTAATTTGAGTAATTAAGTAAATACTTCCACCGTTTCATAATAAGTGTCGTTTTATAGTTAAATTTTTGTTTTATTTTAAGTATCGTTTTGTTTTTTCAATGCATATTTATTATCAAACTTCCAGTTTTATCCCTATTTTTCAATATTATTAATTACAAAAATCAAATAATATAACATATTAAATAGGAGTAAAACAGAAAATTTAATGGATTGACTTCGTAGATAGACATGTACTATGTCCCCTCAATCTGTTTCACCATGAACTTTTCGTCTCTTCATTTTACATCATGAACTTTTTGATTCTATAATTTTAATACACAAACTTTATGTACTCTTCATATATGACCAAATAAGATTAAACTGGTCATAAACCGAATAATTAGCGATTCAAAATCACGTTTAAATAATTATATATTATAAAAGCAATAAAATGTAATAAAAATGATTTACAGAATTGGTAAACCACAATTAAATTTCCCTAACCCAGAATTGTCCCTCTCTCTCAGTTGAATTGGTGTTCAATCTCTCAATCTCTCAAAGTCTTGTGACCTCTCTCAATCTCTCTCAATCGGAATCGTCCATCTCTCTCAATCTCTCTCAGTCAGAATCGTCCCCTCTCTCACTCTCAAACTGACGATCCTTAATTTTTGTTTTTCCCCAAATCTTTTTCAGTTCATGTCGACGAGTAAGAGAAGAAGTGGTTTACGGTTTAGGCTGGTTTATGTTTGGTTTAACATTTCTGGGTTAGAAAAATTTAATTGTGGTTTACCAATTATGTAATTCATTTTTTATAAACATTTAATTGTTTTATAATATTTAATTATTTACTAAACGTGATATTAAATTGTTAATTATTTGGTTTAGGACCGGTTTAATTTTATTTGATCATATATGAAGAGTACATAAAGTTTGTGTATTAAAATTATATAATCAAAAAGTTCATGACGTAAAATAAAGAGACAAAAAGTTCATGGTGAAACAGATTGAGTGGTCATAGTACATGTCTATCTACGAAATCAATCCAAATTTAATTGTTTTATTAATTTGTGTGAAATATGTCAAAACGATAAACTTTAGAAAATAGAGGAAATAAGATGTTTTATTTATGGACAAAGTGTCTTATGTTTTAGATATATGTTATTTAAATCTTCTATAATGTTGAGTATAATAAAAGTGTATTTATGGAAATTATCTTCTTCAGATTCTGGCGTTCAAATAGATCATAAATTTGATAGTCCTCGATCTTAACCATTTGCATGGACCCTTTTTTGGTTTTTGTTAATAAAAACAAATTATTAACTACATTGGTTGCAGTTTATCCTTTTGTAAAATAGTAATATATATATATATATATAATTACTATGAACCATTAATATAAGTTTTCATTTTCAATGTAGAATGACTAATTGTTAGTGTCTAATGTAAGTAATCTAATACATGGAAAATCTGACAGAGTTAAAATATTATACACTTGTCATCGTTATATTAATGGTAAAATAAACATATCTGCCTTTTTCTCTTTAGATCAGATTGTATAAACTAAAGGAGAGAAATTTTTTTTATTAAAATGAACAAATAATAATATTATAATGACCATCTCGTCTATAAAACACAAGCTTGGTCTCACACCACAATGCATTCATCAGCAAGTCTCTCCCTCACATACATACACACAAAAGCAAAAAACACTAAGTCTCAAAAGTCTGCAAAAATGTTCATCGAAAGCTTCAAGGTTGAGTCTCCGAATGTGAAGTACACAGAGAATGAGATTCATTCAGTGTACGATTATCATACCACCGAGCTAGTTCACGAGAACAAGAACGGTGCGTTTCAATGGACCGTCAAGCCGAAAACCGTGAAATATGAGTTTAAGACCGACACTCATGTTCCCAAACTTGGGTTTGTCTTCTTTCTTACTCTTTTGTAATAATACCATAAAGTTCTAGTTTCTATGTATTGATGTTTTTGATCATCTGTCTAATCAATGTTGATTTAACAGAGTGATGCTCGTTGGTTGGGGAGGCAACAATGGTTCTACTCTTACCGCTGGTGTGATCGCTAATCGCGAGTGAGTAAAACTTGATTAGTTTTTAGTATGATGGACAAATACTACTTTTGATGTATTAGTTTAGTTATATAGTATAGTTTCAAAACGGAATAAAGTTGTATACATGTCTTTTTTGGATAGAGGTATACAAGTCTTTTTGTGGGTGGGATTAATAATTTAATTTATATTCTTGCGATTCGATGTTTGAATAATGAACAAGTTGAGTTGGTGGCAGGGGAATATCCTGGGCTACTAAGGAGAAAGTGCAACAAGCAAACTATTTCGGGTCACTAACCCAAGCATCTTCTATTCGGGTCGGATCCTTTAATGGAGAAGAGATCTATGCTCCTTTCAAAAGTCTTCTCCCAATGGTATACAACAAATCTACCTTCAATAACACAAATATACCTTCAAAAGTAGATAATAATATAAAGAATGTGGTATTGAAAATGATAGGTGAAACCGGAGGACATAGTGTTTGGAGGATGGGACATAAGCAACATGAACTTAGCAGATGCAATGGGACGAGCCAAGGTTCTAGACATTGATCTCCAGAAGCAGTTGCGACCGTTCATGGAACACATGGTTCCACTCCCTGGAATCTACGATCCAGATTTCATTGCAGCTAACCAAGGGTCACGTGCCAACCACTTGATCAAAGGCACTAAGAAACAACAGCTTGAACAAGTCATCAAGGACATTAGGTATAAAACATTATAAGTTTTAAACGGACTATGACAACAATTAGTATAAAATTTGCTAGGATCTTACAGATTTCTATAACAATTAATATGAATAAACTAACACTAGCAAGATCTCACCTAAGTGTAGAATCAAACCCATATTTTTGTTTTTAAAGGTATCATTTTATAGGACCACATATTTTGGTTTTGCTAGTAAGGTCCAAAATTTTATCATTAGATATGGCATACTCTTTAATTAAAAACAACTCATTTTTTTGTTAAAAGTGATGGAATTATATTTGAATGATTAGGGAATTTAAAGAGAAAAACAAAGTTGACAAGGTGGTGGTATTGTGGACCGCGAACACCGAAAGATACAGCAATGTGGTGGTTGGTCTTAACGACACAACAGAGAATCTAATGTCATCTTTGGACAAGAACGAGCCTGAGATCTCTCCTTCGACACTATACGCCCTTGCTTGTATTCTTGAGAACGTTCCTTTTATCAATGGAAGCCCACAAAACACTTTTGTCCCTGGTACATACAATTAGACAAAACTACAGATTATTCATTAAGTAGTCTATGAATTATAGATAATTACATTAATTTTAACATTGTAAATGTGCATATATATATATATATATATTTTCAGGGCTTATTGAATTGGCAATCAAGAGAAACAGCTTGATTGGAGGTGATGACTTCAAGAGTGGTCAGACCAAGATGAAATCTGTCCTTGTTGATTTTCTTGTTGGCGCCGGAATCAAAGTAGGAATATATTCGTGACATAAACTAATCTCTTAAATTTTATTTATATCCTAAAGTTACAAAATGATACTAACTGTATTTGTATATATCTATAGCCAACGTCCATAGTGAGCTACAACCACCTTGGGAACAATGACGGTATGAACTTGTCCGCGCCACAGACATTCAGATCAAAGGAGATATCGAAGAGCAATGTCGTCGACGACATGGTTGCTAGCAATGGAATTTTATACGAGCCTGGTGAACATCCGGACCATGTTGTTGTCATTAAGGTGATTAATTTGATTTTTAAGTCATTTAATTTGTCCCATCTAGCTAACACTTTTTACATCATTATAAGTTTTGAATATACTCAAAGAAAGTACTATTGGGATGGTTTTGCAGTATGTGCCGTATGTAGGAGACAGCAAGAGAGCTATGGATGAGTACACATCAGAGATATTCATGGGAGGGAAGAATACAATTGTGATGCACAACACTTGTGAAGACTCTCTCTTGGCTGCTCCTATCATTTTGGACCTTGTTCTTCTCGCCGAGCTCTCTACTCGGATCCAGATCAAGGCCGAAAACGAGGTTTGTAATTGCTTACAAAATTTTATAAATTCAATTTACACCTAGATTGTTTGTTTGTTTGTTTTGACATGGAGAAATTGCGATTGAAACAGTGGTAGCAATAGTAAAATTCCATCATCCGAAAAATGTGATGGTAGCATTAGTACAATTAAGTAATCCGAAAAATGTTAGGATAATGAATGTGAATTATTGTTTAATTTTGCAGGGAAAGTTTCATTCTTTCCATCCAGTGGCTACTATCCTAAGTTACCTCTCAAAGGCACCATTGGTAAGCTAAAACAAAGCAAACATCGTGCCGTTTGTTAATTCTAGCGACATTATTTACTAACTTAATTTCCATGAATGTAGGTTCCACCCGGCACGCCAGTTGTGAACGCATTGTCGAAACAGCGTGCAATGCTTGAGAACATACTTAGAGCTTGTGTTGGACTTGCTCCTGAGAACAACATGATTCTCGAGTACAAGTGATTAAAGAGATTTAATCAACCTTTAAGAGGCGCTTATTAGCTTTGCTTTTTCTTTATTTTTTATGTTTTAAAATAATTACATTTTCGAAATGTATGTTTTCTTTCTTATTTTACAAATGTAATCCATGTTATTTTGGTCTCTCGCCAAGCCAAAAGTACTACTGGTATCTCGCGCTGAAATGTAATTTGTCTTCTTTTTTTTTTTTTATCATAAATAAAAATGAAGGTTTGACATGCATTTTGTACTTGAAATGTTAATTGTGAAATACTAAAACCCAAGAATTTGATTGTAACACCTTGACGAATAATATAAAATAGTAAAAAAAAAAGAAATGATACTGAAATGACGGAAAGATCAAACAAATGCTATTGGTTGTATTCTATAAAATGAAAAACATAATTCTTTATAGCTCTTTAGTCTTTATATTAAAGACCAAAGATCCGTTGCAGAGGTATACATTAAGTTTGAATAACATGTCATATTGATTTGGTGAAGTCGACGAATAAATCTCATGTTTTTTAGGATAAAGACTAATTCTGTTTTTCAGTAATTTGTTTCAGCATAAGTAGGAGTAAATTTAGATTGCTTCAGTTTAAGTTAGCTTGTAAAAGTCTATTTAAGGGACTATCCTTCTTGATCAATATACGCGGAGAACTATTCAGTTCACATATATCTTGATACACTTCCAGAAACTAAAGAGAACAATTGGTATCAGAGCTTTAACGAGCCTGGTACAAGAGATAACAATGAGTGAGAAAGAGAGTGCAATCATTCCCAAGTTTGATGGAGATTATGAGCATTAGACAATGCTCATGGAGAACCTGCTACGATCCAAAGAATGGTGGGGTATCATCGAGGAAGGAATACCGCCGGTGGAGCAGAATGTGGTCATGAATGGAGCACAGAGAACCGAACGTGCTGAGAAGATCGTGAAAGATCACAAGGTGAAGAACTACTTGTTTGCATCAATAGACAAGACAATGCTAAAAACCATCCTTAAGAAGGATACATCGAAAGATCTGTGGGATTCAATGAAGAAGAAGTACCACGGCAATGACAGAGTGAAAAGTGCTCAGTTGCAGCGACTACGAAGAAATTTTGAAATACTTGAGATGAAAGTGGGAGAGACGATCACAAGCTACTTCTCAAGAGTCATGGAGATTGCCAACGATATGAGAAATCTTGGTGAAGATATGCCAGATCCAAAAGTGGTCGAGAAGATTCTGAGAACACTCGTGGAGAAGTACACTTATGTCGTGTGTGTTATTGAGAAGTCAAACAACATTAGTGATATAACGGTTGATGGCATACAGAGTAAACTGCTAGTGTATGAGCAAAATTTAAGCAGGCATGATTGTGAAGAAAAGGCATTGAAGGTTGAGGGTCAGTGGAAACCAAATAGAGGAGGAGGATACTCAAACAGAGGCGGGGGTCGTGGGAGATACCAAGGACGTGGTAGAGGAAACCCAGGCACGAGCAAAGAGATGATAGAATGCTACAAATGCCATAAGATGGGACACTACAAGTTTGAGTGTCCAAAATGGGAGAATGCAAATTATGCCGACAAGAGGAGGATGTTTTGCTTATGGTATACGTCGAAATTATTATGAAGGATAAAGATAAAGAAGTGTGGTTTTTAGACTCTGGTTGCAGCAACCACATGTGTGGTTCCAAGGAATGGTTCGTCTAGTTCGATGACACGTTCACACAAAAGGTGAAACTTGGAGATGACAGAAGGATGATGGTGGAAGGAAGAGGAAATCTTCGTCTGCAGATCAATGGATCCACTCAGCTGATTACATCAGTGTACTATGTGCCGGGGATAAAAAAACAATCTACTGAGCATTGGTCAATTGCAGGAGAAAGGCCTAAAAATCATCATAAATGAAGGCGTGTGCGAAGTATGGCACAAGCTTCAGAGGAGGTTGTTGATAATCGGATGTTTGCAGTGATAGCTGAAGTAAAAGGGCCAAAAGAGACAGAAGGCAAGAGATGTCTCAAAGTTATTGAGGAGAAAGAAGAAGAACTTTGGCATAAGAGACTCGGACACTTAAAACATGGAGGGGTAAAGAGCATGTCAGAAAAGAAAATGGTAAATGGGCTCCCTCAAATGTCATATTATAAAAAGGAGAAGTTGTGTGATATATGTATGAGAGGAAAATAAAATCGAGAGCACATCCCAAAGAAGAGCTCGTGGAGGGCAAGACGAAGACTGCAGCTAGTTCACACTGACATATGTGGACCAATAACACCAACATCAGAGAGTGGAAAGAGGTACATCATTAACTTCATTGATGATTATAGCCGTAAATGTTGGTCATATCTACTGTCAGAGAAATCAGATGCTTTGAGAATATTTAAAGAGTTCACGGCAGGAGTTGAGCGAGAAAATGGACTAAGTATTGTGTGCCTAAGGTCTGATAGGGGAGGAGAGTACAATTCAGCACCGTTTCAAGAATATTGCAGCGTGAATGGCATCAAAAGGCAACTCACATCAGCTTATACCCCTCAACAGAATGGTATAGCCGAGAGGAAGAACAGAAGCATTATGAATATGACGAGATGTATGTTGTTGGGAATGGGAGTTCCACAGAGATTCTGGTCAGAAGAAGCTATGTACGCAGTACACATCCTGAACCGAAGCCCTTCTGCAGCACTTGGTGATACAACTCCGGAGGAGAGATGGAGTGAGCATAAACCATATGTGGAACACATCAAAAATATTTGGATGTGCGGCATATGCACTTATCCCATATGAACGACGTATCAAACTTGATGAGAAGAGCATCAAATGCATCATGGTGGGAGTAAGCGAGGAATCAAAGGCTTACAGATTATATAATCCATAGACAAGGAAGATTGTCATAAGTAGAGATGTTCGTTTTGATGAGAATGTGAAAGGTGAATGGGAAGAGGGCTGAACCGACACCAGACTTCAATGGGATGGCAGTTCAGCGACTGAATCAGAAGGAGAAGAGGGAGAAAAAACACACCAGACGCATGAAGATGGAGAAAGCATCGAAGCAAGTGATCAAAATCAAACTGACATTGCAACTAGCACTGGAACAACCACTGAAATTGTTCCTTCTCAATCTGAATCAGCTGTTGTAAGAGAAACTTCAGGGAGGCTGAGACAAACCCCAGTATGGATGAAAGATTACCAAGCTAATTTCTTTCTCATTGATAGTGAAGACATCATGGCGTTGTACGTAAGTTCAGAGGATCCAGACACTTTTGAGGAAGATGTGGAATAGGAAAAGTGGAGAAAGGCAATGGAAGTGGAGATTGCATCAATTGAGGATAACAACACTTGGGAATTGGTGAATCTTCCTGATGAGGCCAGAGTGATAGGGTTCAAGTGGATATTCAAAATGAAATACAATGAGAAAGGAGAAGTAGACAAGTTCAAGGCGAGATTGGTAGCCAAGGGTTATCACCAGAGAGAAGAGGTAGATTTTCATGAGGTTTTTGCACCAGTAGCCAAATGGGACACCATAAGAATCATCTTGGCCAAAGCAGCTCAGCATGGAGGGCGTGTGTACCAACTGGATGTAAAGAGCGCTTTCTTACATGTATAACTAAAAGAAGATGTTTATGTGGAACAACCTCAAGGTTTTGAAGTTGATAGGGAGGCAGACAAAGTTCTTAAGTTAAGGAAAGCGTTATATGGGCTGAGGCAGGCCCCTAGGGCTTGGTATAGCCGAATAGAAGATTATTTTGCAAGAGAAGACTTTGAAAAGTGCTATTGTGAACACACGATGTTCGTGAAAACAGAGGAGGAGAAGATTTTGATAGTAAGCGTGAATGTGGACGATCTCATATACACATGTAACTAAAAAAAACTTCTTGAAAACTTCAAAGCCTCGATGATGCAGGAGTTTGCCATGACTGATCTCGGTCTGATGAAGTTCTTCTTGGGAGTAGAAGTGATGCAAGATGAATGCGGAATTTTCATTAACCAACAAAAATATGTTGTGGAGATACTTGAGAGGTTTGGCTTAGAGATGTGCAATTCAGTCAAAAATCCGATGGTACCAGGACAGAAACTGAGCAAGATAGGAACTGGTGAAGTGGCAGACCCAACACAGTTCAAGCAACTCATTGGGAGCTTGAGGTACCTGACTGAAACCAGACCTGATTTGATCTACTCAGTGAATTTAGTAAGCAGATACATGGAGAAACCGTATGAAGAACACATGATGGCAGCAAAAAGAATACTCACGTATATGAAGGGAACTGTTGAGTATGGGATACAATACAAACGTGGAGGAGAACAAACGCTTAAAGAGTTTATAGACAGTGATTATACGGGAGATACAGATGATAGAAAAAACACTTCGGGCTATGTATTCATGATGAGTGGGGGAGCAATCTCATGGGCATCAAAGAAACAGTCCATCGTGACGTTGTCTACAACCGAGGCAGAGTTTGTGGCTGCAACATATGGAGTGTGTCAGGGAATTTGGCTCAGAAACATTCTGGAAACGATTGGAGAAGATCACAAGGGAGGAACTGTTGTGTATTGTGACAATAACTCTACAATTAAGCTATCCAAGAATCTAGTGCTACATGGAAAGAGCAAACACATTCACGTGAGGTACCATTTCCTGCGTGACTTGGTGAAGGAAGGTACAATCCAACTAAACTATTGTCCGACTCAAGAGCAGCTAGCTGATTTCATGACTAAGGCAGTCAAGATGGAGACGTTCGAGAAACTAAGAAACAAAGTGGGAGTTTGTCTGAAGGACGTGTAAACTGGTAAGGACCATTCCAGTTTAGGGGAGGCATTGAAGACCAAAGAGCCGTTGCAGAGGTGTACGTTAAGTTTGAATAACATGTCATATTGACTTGGTTAAGTCGACGAATAAATCTCATGTTTTTCAAGATATAGACTAGTTCTGTTTTTCAGTAATTTGTTTCAGCATAAGTAGGAGTAAGTTTAGGAGTAAGTTTAGATTGCTTCAGTTTAAGTTAGCTTGTAAAAGTCTATTTAAGGGACTATCCTTCTTGATCAATATACGCGGAGAACTATTCAGTTCACATATATCTTGATACACTTTCAGAAACCAAAGAGAACATATATATAAGTTCAAAAAATTCGATACAACTAGGTAAATTATATATTTTATAAGATACTCGCATTGCGGGAAACAAGTAAACTCAGAGTAAGGAAATCCATAAAATATGTGTCTTCATTCATTTCTTCTAAATGGTCAATATGGAAAACAAACAGATATTGGAGACAGAAATGAGACTCAACTTAAGGTGTGGTAATTCGCAAACACAAGAGTAAAAAAGAAAGCAAAAAGGCTTGATCACTCTGCTTTTCCCATAGCCATTAAGAACTCTCCTTCGCATACCACATTCTTCCCTACGTATGCTTTCCCTTCCATTTTCGCAATCCCAAACTTCTTCTGCAGCTTCGTAAGCGTCATCCTCATCACCAGAGTATCGCCTGCAATCACAGGCTTCCTGAATCTGACTTTGTCGATTCCAGCAAAGAAGAAGCTGCTTTGAGATCCTCCTACTTCCGGTTGTAGCATCACTATACCTCCCACCTGAGCCATCGCCTGTGAGAAAGAAAGAAAAGAAAAACAGATTTTTACGACTTTGAATTGCTGTTATGTACAAGATGTGCGAAAGCAAGCTCTATGACGAAACTACATGTAACTGAAACAATAGACAATGATTCCGCCTATATTAGGGACAGAAACTACTGATTTTATTGCAGTAGAGCGAGGCCTGTTAAAATAAAGACATTTCATTAAAACAGCTCATCTCACTCTCAAATCCAGCCTCCTCAAAATTTCAACCTTTGAAGGTCTCTATCAACCCAACCATAAACTCAAACTTAAAGCAAGGCTTCACCTTTAGTTCACTGAAAACTTCAGCCACTTCCCCCATAGTCACCATACAAAACCACTTAATCATCTAACTGAATGAAGCATTCTTAAACCCAAAATAGCTTCTGTTGAAGTATAAATGTATGCAAAAACACAAACTTCACCCTCATTCTATTTCCCCATAGTCAGCCTTCAAATATTTACCCTTAGCTCATACAAAACACATAGCAATTACCTCAACCATGAGAACACCAGGCATGATAGGCCTCTCAGGGAAATGGCCAGGAAAGAAATTATCATTAATAGTGACATTCTTGATAGCAACTGCAGACACACCAGCCGTATACTCTATCACTCTATCCACTAACAAAAACGGGAATCTACACAAAACCCAAAATTCCAAAACCATGAAACAATTTCTCCAAAATTTCACAACTCAAAACCCACAACAAATGTATTCACCTGTGAGGCAAAATCTCTCGAATCTGATTGATATCCATCACCGAAGGAAACGCCTCGTACCCTAGAAACAAGAAAAAAATCATCAAACATTTGAGATTTCTACATAAAGTTGACAACTTTGGATTTGTAATGAGAAGGAGAATCACTGAGTTCGATAGGGATCTCTTTCTCCGCGAATTCGTGAGTGGAGGAGCATAAGACGAGTGAGGTGGATTTGGGTTTGGGGCGGAACACGACGGAGCTCGATCTGGTGAGAGGAGGAGGGGATGTTGAGTGGTGAAGAGTGCGTGATGGAGCGGAGGTGAAAATGGAGTTGGAGGTAGCCATTGATCTCGAGAGAGAGAGAGGGGACGGAGATTTCCAAGAGAGAGAGTTTTGAACAGAGCTTCTTCGAACGGAAACAATGAGATTACTATCATTTGTTATTTCTATGGGCCTACTGTGGGCTTTCTTTATCAGTAATCTAAGCCCAGTCCATTTCGTTTCTTTTTTATCAATTTACCCTCAACCTATACATTGATTATTACACACATCCAACCTATTATTAGTGTTTTCTGGATTTTGGATTCTCCTTCATTTAATTGTCTTTTGTCCACCAATTTAAGTTAGTTTTAATCATTATAGTTTTTTCTGTTACTTAACCCAACTGGATCCGAAAATATTTTCGAGCCCAATCTTTTGTTTCTATCAAATCATTTATTTCTTCATCTTATAACAATCCGGTCTAACAAGTAAAATGTGTTTTTCTTAAACCCAAGATATGTAGAGATAATGTGTGTCACCATTTTTTACTGTCCGAATAAAAGTAGTTATATAATTTCATGATTGACTCAAATTTATCTATGGTCTTCAAAATTTCCCAAGTGGACGAGCTATGTGATTAAAAACCCTGTCATTTCAAGTCTTGTCTATGCAGGGATGTACCCAAAAAATCTATGGAAATGTATCATTATGGTAGGCCCTATATCCATTCTTGTTCATTGTGGAAGCTTTTGCATCTACATTTCTATATTAATTATTGCCTTTTCCTGTTTTTTTTTCTGCGGTTCAGTTATGGTTAGAGAAGGTAAGAGATGTAGAGTTATGTTTGTAACGTTTGGTGATAATTGAAACAGAAGTCATACTGTCCAACCTTATAAAACTTTAATGCATCTAAATTGTGTTAAGTGTTATGGTTTCCAATTGATAATTAGTACATAGATTCAATCCTCTTATATATATTAATCATGTTTCATTCCATCTTTATGATGTGGGATAATGGTTTGTATAGTCATTAATCTCGACAGAATCCATTATATCCCCTAGAGACATTGCTTTTTTAATAATCTCGACATAAATTAGGCCTCGGGCAGTAACTGAACCTCTTTTGGGCCATTAATCAGTAGAGGTGATCGGACCATTTTACGGATCAGACTAATAGGAACAAGTGGATTAGACTCTGATACTATGTTAAGTTTCATGAATTTCCAACTAAAAACTAATTAACAATTAGTAGAAAAACTCAATCTTCTTATATATTAGTAATGTTTCATCCCATATTTCAGACGTGGAATCTTTCTCTATATAAAGTATGAATACAAAGTAGAAATTTACTGGCTCTTTACTATTCAACTAAAATCTTACAATATGGTTAGATGACTAATACGAAGTTCTTACAAATTTACAACAACCACTCCAACCTTATAAGACTTTAATGCATCTAAACTATTTTGGTAGACAAATTAATAAATGCGCGATGTATAACGTTAGATTTATCATTAACTTGACATAAAATTATGAAAAAGACTGGATAAATGTATGAACATGTATTTTTAGAGATGGATGTTTTCTTTGGTAGATCAATGCTGATCATACAAATATTTTTTAAACATGATAAAATAATTACATCATTTTCAAAACTTAATGTTGATGTAAACGCTTTTTCCCATTATATATGTTTTTTTCCATGAACTCAACCATTTATCAAATATTATTAGGTTATTTAGAGGATATAAAAAAGCTGACACAGCTATTAGATGGGCCATTCTACACCATAGAAGTCTGATTAATATCCATGCAAATTGCCAAATGGGTAAAAACAACACATACTACATTCTCTCTTTCATCTATTACACCTCCAAATTCACTTTCTTTCTTTCACTAGTTTTATCAACACATACATTCAAGTGTTGATATTACTCAGATTAATCAACAAGTGCAGGTGGACAGTGGTTCTCATACTTAAAAAATAATCGCTCTCTTGATTTAGGCAAAAAAAAATCGATTTTCCTCAAATATAGAGTTATTTGACAAGTCTCATTTAATGAGTTGAGATAGTATTACGCTTTAAAATTTGTGAGTAGATTATTCGTATCTAACAGGTTGGGGACATTAATCAGGTGTTAAGAATACGAATTACTCTTTGGTTATATAGTTATATATATATATATATATATTCATTATGAAGATTGTTGAATTTTACAAAAACAATTTGAATTTTTTTTAATTGTGTTTACTTTTCCCTTTGCATTGATGTGTCATATCGGTCTGTTTCAACGGATATAATGAGCTGTAAGTATCACTCACGTGTCCTCTTAATTTACCTAGGTTCTTGAGCTCTTTTTTCATCTCAAAAGACTTTGGGGTTGTAATAAAATAAAAACAAATAGAATCTCAAATTTTATGGAAAAACTGATTAGGCATCAAATATTAGAATATATTCATAAAGAATTTGTAATGTTTTAAATATACATTAATTTATATAAGATATCACACGAAATTCTAATCTATAATATTTTAGTCTAAATGATCAAATCATTAACTGCTGTTAGTTTTTTGTAAGAATTGCTGATGTTGCATTTTTGTGCTAGACTTTGATGCTATGTCAGTATCTACATTTTTTTTTTGTTGGACCAGATCCAATATTGATGTGCTAAAGCCTAAATATATAATTAAATCAAAGTTCTATACCTAAAATTGAACCGAAAATTAAACAAAAAACATTGAACCGAAAATTGAACATGAACCAGTTATGTCTTCCCCAATAAAACATAAACCAAGCATTAACCCATTACAAAGAGAACAATAAATCTTCTAAGTACAGTCTCGCTCAGTGTCTTCTTCATCCTCTGAAAGTCTGAATCCTCTGAACTGTCCTCGGCTTCATGATCATCATCATCTCCAGGAATGAATGGATCACCAGCCCCTTCTTCTATGAAGATATCCACACAAAAAATGTCCATTTGCAAGTTTCATTTATTCTCTAGATGTTTTTGCTCAATGTCTCTCCACAATGGTTTATTATCTCGTATCGGTTCATATGCCAACTTCCACCACATCCTTCCAATCGTTACAGTTGAATCTAACTCATCCTGCATAGTTTCAATGATGTTACTTGGTCTGACATGACATCAAAATTCATCACAACAATGCCACATCAGCAAATCTCACGGAAAAACTAACATCCGTTAACGGTTTGATGACTTAGACCAAAATACTATAGATTATGATGCCGTGTGATATTTTATATAAGTTGATATATATTTAGACCATTACGAATTTGTTATGAGTCTATAGTCATATAGTCCAACACTTGGTGTGTAAATAGGCAATTTTTCCAATTTTTTTTTATTTATTTATTTTTATTTTATATTTTGATGTCATTAAAAGTCAAATTTCCGTATGAAGCACAATGCCCTTGACTTATCGTAGTCTCTGAAACAACTTTTACTTGTATATTTTATTTTCGAATTTAGACAAGAGAATAAATTTAACGAAGGTAAATATTCCGACAATCAAGTTAAATGTTTGTAATAATGTTTTACTGATGGAAAGTCTGTGTTTCTGGAACAGAGTTGTAACATTTTGGCTCTAACTCGTGACCAATATAGGAACAAAAGGAATGATGAAGAATAAGAATGAGAGGAATGAAAAGGAACAAAATTTGAGGAATGAAAGAGAATTGTAAGAAAAAAATGGTTCCTTTTGTTCCTCCTCGAATTTGATTAAGAATATTTTTGTTCAGTAATTCTCTGCAGGAGGAGGAATGAAGAAGAACAAAGAGGAATCACAGAAACCAAAAGTTCCTTACAAATGGTGTAATTTTTAAGGAATGGAAAGGAATTCAGTATTCCTCTTCATTCTTTTCCCTTTTTGTGGTCACCGAACCTTTGTCATCTTAATGAAATTATTGCAGACAACAAAAAAAAAATCATTTAATGACACATTAGCCAACAAAGAAACATAAAGCACATTAAAGACACAACCAACTCTTGTAAAAACTGTACTTTATTTTATGTTGTCATCAGAAACTACTAAAAAAGCATGTAGAGCAAACCTGATTCCATCAAGGTTTTAACTTTTGGAAAATGGTTAGGCTAGACTCGGTATCAATATATTCAATTATAAAAACGAATTTGAAAAATTATCCATGGTATCAATTTTAAATGTATATAAATCATATAAAATTTCAAAATTCTAAATTAATTATGTTATTAATATTAAATAATGACTCTAAAGTGATTTAATCAGTATTTAAGCTAGAACAAATAGTAATAGTAATAATAATAATGACTCAATTTTTTTTTTTTAAATAAAGAATTGATCGCATAACATATTTATAATGTAACATAAATGAGTAACTATTGACTTAAACTTATACAAAAAAAACTATTGACTTAATCAAATTTATATTAATAAATATAGCAACTAAAATAAAATAAAAACTAAACAAAATCATGATCGCAAACAAAAAAATTGATTAATTTTTTTTGTGGAATAATGTGGGGTAAATATCATCATGGAGATTTTTACTATATCAAATTTAAGGTCTTTACAAAAGGTTTTTCAAATTATACTTACAATTACAAATGTATTTGTAGGATATCGGGACCCCAAAAACAAAACAAAATATTTAAAAACAACAACAACACACTCTACGCCTGGATCAACCACTAGAGTAAATATTGACACAAATTTAAATTTTTGTAATACGACAATGAAATAACATTAACATTACTTATGATATTGCTAAAAAAAATGTTCATGTCAGTATATTTAAATACTAAGATAAAAAAAAATTAATTGAAAGAAACAAATATAATAATATCAGTCTATTTGATATGTCTTCATACATATTCAACATTATTAATACTTTTTGGTTAAATGAAACATAGTGTGAAGAGAAAAAAATCTTCAACACTCAAGGAAAAAATATAACAAAAATAAATGTAAAATGATTATTGAGACAATCAATCTCTTGAAATTTAAGACGACATATATTTAACGAATTTAAATATGTTGAAAATGAAAAACAAAAATCTTAAAATGGCTACAATGATTAAAATGATTGGAAACTATTTCAAATTTTCATGGTGGGAAAAAAATAAATTATTTTTTAATTTTTTATAAGATATTAGACATCAGATTTATAGATAATTGATTATCTTATACACAAAAAATAAATTATTGAATGAATCATGATTCGTATAAATAAATATAAGAATTAAAATTATAAATAAACAAAAATTATGACTCAAACTAAAACACTGATTCAAAATCTTAGCGAAATGACGTGTGGAATATATATATGATACGGATTTCTACTATATCAAATTTACGGTCGTAGAATACACTGACAAATAGTAAATTCTAGAGACTATGTATCATTAAAATATTCAAATAACATGAGAAAAACTATTCCAAATATATACTATAATTACCTGAATATTTTTGAGACATTGTTATCTTAAGAACAAAACAAATGAAGAAGAAAAAATTAACATATTTTCCGCGTAGCGCGGATCAACCACTAGTCAACCATATATGTAACTAGCTAATACATGATGATTAAGGAATTTGAAAAGTCATTACTCCTATTAAAAAATATAAAACCAAACCTTACACGATTATAATTTACAAAACAATAGTATGATTAATCATTGTTTTCAAAATAATTTGTTTATTAATTATTTTTTTAATATTAACTATATATGATATCACACATGATGAATGATGATTAAAGGAATTTGAAAAGTTATTACTTATATCATAAATCACAAAACCAAAAACTCATCATATTAAAATTTAGGGAGATGATAAAATAATTCGTTTATACTAACATATTGTATATTTTATTTACATATTTATTCATTAAGATGTTATTACTATTAATACTCCTCCTTTAAAGGAAGAAATGAATAAATTTTCAAGTTAAGGTAGAAATATAACCAAAATAAATGAAGAGTATTATAGCGATAATCATTCTCTTAAAATCTCAGACGATATATATATTCAAAACAAACAAAATTAAATATGTAGTAAATGAAAATTTTGACCTTACAAATATCTACAAATTTCAATATGATTAACAACTACTTCACATTTTCATGGTGATAAGAAATTGAAACAATCATTTTCATCTATAATAAGATATTAGACTATGTATTTATAGACAATTAGTTATCTTATCTAACAAAAATCATAAATTATTAACGAGATTTATATAATTAAATATAATAATTAAATAAAAAACTAATCGAAAACATAATCGCACACTAACATACATGTGATTAAAAATCTTGATAGAATTATGTGGGTTACATATAATTGTGGAGATTTTAAAACAACATGACAAAAAATTTGTAATACATTTTCAAACAGTAGATCATATAAATTGCAGAGACTATGTATGACAGATATTTTTAAAACAACATGACAAAAAGGTAGAAAAAATATACTACAATAAAAAAACATGTATGAGATATCGTTAACCTAAGAATAAAACTAATTTAAAGAAAAAAGTAACACATCTTACGCGTAAAGCGAATCAACCACTAATATATATATATATATATATATATATTTATATACAATGCATTATCCTTGTGGTTCTTATTCATGTCACATTACGGTCGTTAAGGAGTTTTTTTAGACGTCACCCTTTATGATTAGTAATTAATTAGCTTACATGGTCATAAACTTAAGAGAGAATGGCAAATATAGCCAACTTCCCATACCCATAACCACAAATAACCACACCCCTTTTTTTAATCACATCTACCCAACCTTTTTCATTTTAATACCATTCTACCC
>OVAP01002194.1:0-20366 GCA_900406295.1 Aurinia saxatilis
TCATAAAAACTAGTGAATAAAGGCTACCAAAACTAGATATAAAGTCACAAGACAAAGATAAAAATAGTACAAGGTATTACAACTTTAGTTGATATTGTAGAGGGGGTTTTAAGCTGTCAATTGTATTCAGATGTTTTTTATTTTATTAAATCAATCCGCAAACGCGATTTCAAAACGCTAATTATCCGGTTAAGGTCCGGTTCAATTTTAAATGGCTATCTGGAGAGACTAAATGTAGTACATGTGCAATTAGACAGAATCCGAAAGTACATGTGCAATTAGACAGAATCGTAAATTTCATGGTGTAAGACAAAGAGAAAAACAGTACAGGGCTTTACGGCTTTAGTTGATATAGTAGGGGGTTTTAAGCAGGCAACCCGTGGGTCAATGGTGCTCCAGTAAGTCTGAAAAAGAGGCCAGTGAAGACATCACCTCCTGGAGCACTAGTGCCTTTTATTGAGAAGACTACCTTTGTGATCTCTTCAGAAGTAACTGGGGCAGTGAGGCTTTGATTCATGGCAGGAGTGATTCTTGCAGGGAAGTCAAGGAAGAAATCATCGAAGTTGCTTGGATGAGAAGATTGGAAAAGATTCTGGAAGTAATTTAGAGCCACCTGAGCTTTGGCTGCTTCTGATTTATGAAGATGTCATGTAGAGTCTTTAAGATGGATGAGTCCTTTTGTAGCTCTGTCCGCTTTAATTGAGGCATGGAAGAAACGAGTATTGCCATCACTTTCTTTTAACCATTTTTGTCGACTTTTCTGCTTCCAGAAAGTTTCCTCTTCATTGTAGGCTCTGATTATATCTTTCTTGATTATTCTTCTTCTCTGAAAATCAGGTTTGTCAGCATAATCTTCTTCTTCTAATTGTTGTTGAAGCTGATGTATTTTATCTTTTGCATGAGTTGGATTGATCTTCTTCCAGTTGCTGATAGATTTCCTCACTGCGTTTAGCTTGGAGGTGACAAGGTTATCAGAATTTCTTGTAGTGGTAGTAGAGTTCCAAGTATTTCTTCATCTGAGGTTTGCCAGTCAGCCTCGCGTCAAAATAAAACTTTCCCCTGAAGGCATTGTGAGAAGAGAGTAACTTCAACAAAACTGGCCTATGATCCGATCCCCTTTTTTCTAAGAAGACTTGATTTGAATTAGGAAAAGAACTAAACCAAGCTTTGTTCCCAAAACATCTACCTAATTTACACTGTACCCAATGACTGTAACGTTGACCACCCCAAGTGAAAGCATTTCCAAACCCTGGAAACTCATCAAGATAACAAGCTTCAATTATATTCCTGAAGGGTTCATATATTTCATACACCCCTCCTAATTTTTCTCCACTATGCAAAAGATCATTAAAATCTCCAAAAAGACACCAATTATCTTTTCTATTAATACAAATTCTAGTGAGTCTTTCCCAAACCAAATGCTTATTACTTTGTACAGGGTCCCCATAGATACAAGAAAGGAAGAAAGAAAAGCCTTGAAATTGAACAAAAACATCAATAATATTCTTATTAGAAGATAAAATAGAGATACCTACACCCTCTTTCCAAACTAAAGCTAAACCCCCACTTAAACCGAAGGGTTCCACAATGAAAATCTATTATAACCTAGCCAGACTTGTAAATCAACTAAGGCTTTCCTACTATTCTTAGTTTCCGAGAGAAAAAACACCTCAGGAAAGAATTGCTTCCGCAACTCCATGAGGCGTGGAATTATCAGGTCATCAGAGGTACCAATGCCCTGATAATTCCAAGCAAGACGACTCATTGATACTGGACAGTCCCACCCAGGGGACTGCCTCTTGTTTTGAACCTTGTGTGTTGAATATTACTGTCTTCGGGTTCAGAGACAGCTTTTCTTTTGTCAATGGTTCCTTGAATAGCTCCCAGATTCTTGCTCAGGGTCTTGTTGATACTGGTGGGAGCCATTCTGTTTCGCCTTGTGGGTCTTCTTCTGGTCTTCTTTTGCTTAGGGGACAGTCCAGATGATTGAGGAGCTTCAAAGATCTTCAGAGGTTATTGTTGAGTTGAAGTAAAAGAAGAATCTGATAGCACTTCAGTAGATCCTTTGCTTGTCAGATAGTTTCTCAAATCTTGTTAAAAGGATATAGCATTTTCTAGAAATTTCTCCTTGTTTAGCTGTGAAGATTGATTGGAAGCTGATGATTGATGAGAGTAATCAAAGACAAGACCTTTAACCTTATCTACATTTGTAGAATGTACTGGTAATGTCTCCACCGCAACATACGACTTTGCGTGATGGGATTTGCTTCAATCAATGCCACAGTTGATTTGATGTGTTGGTATTTAACATTTTTTCCTCTTCCTTTGCTGCTTCAACTACATATTGTCTGACGATATCTAAAACTTCCTTAGCTATCTTTGAACGACCTGAAGCTGAATCAATTCCCACTTGATCTTCTGAGAGTATTCCAAATAATGGATCAGAAGGCTTTAAGATAGGTTCCTTATGGGGAACCACCTTGGGAATGCTACCTTCTTTCTGTTGTTTGAGCTTCTGTAAGTATATAGGACATCTGTTCTGTGCATGCGTCAATCTTTGGGATGTATAACACCTCTTCTGGACGTTTGCAACCTGAACTTTCTCGCCAGTGTGAGTAATTGTGTCTTTGAACTTTCTGAGCGGACGAGAGACATCAAATTGTACTTTGACCCTGACACATTCTCTAAGTTGGGGCTTGACAGGATCAAATGTTACTTCTTTTACCAAACCAACATACTTACTAATACCTGCGATTGCTTCTGTAGTATAGTTATTAACATTGATGCCTTTGATTTGAACTCATGGATATATGTAGTTCAGAAAATCTTCCGGAGAAGATTCCACCCATCTCTCTATGGCCAAAGTCCATTGATTGTAGCTTTGAACTCCCTTGGCAAGAACAGTTTCCAAATCATGCTCGTATTGGAAGATAAATTGAAATCGATCTTTGGTAAGCGCGACTCGTCTGACTCGATCATATAATTGCCACTTTCTTGGCATATCTCGGATGAGATCTTGCATGCATTAAAATTCCGGATTGAGTAGACGACCCATGAAACATCATACGATCATCAATGATCTCATCAATGACAACGAGTTTTCACACTCTACGTCAAAGCCGAAAGATATCAGGACATGGAACCCGTGTCATCCCACTCTAACGCAGCCTGATCGATTACCACCTTGTCAATCCGATTTGATCAAGGCATTCTCATACGTCACCCTTCAAGGGTCCATCTTACCAAACGCTCTTTAGCGACAAGCGACATGGAACCCCGTAAGCTAACTGCTAGTACAACCAAAGACTGCACCCGAGCTGTCATGCACAATCTCTGAAGGATCCTTGCCATCAAACTTGACGAACTGTCTAGCTGACATGCACGATGTCTCAAGAGAACTCTCCTAGGCCCGGCCAACAATGCCACATCCGACAATGTTGATCCAATCCTTTGGTTCAACCTTGACATCTTTCAACATCATATAATTGCTAAACTCTTCAAGGACGTCTCTCTGATTCATCAAAACATCCACGCCATGATCTCTCGATAGCAAAGGAACGTGTTGGACCTCCACGGTCGTCAAGATTTTCACTATCTCCAATATAGGTGTTATCACTATAACTACTACTGTCGGGGGTCAACGAATCCCTAATCTTGGAACATCACACACTACATTGATCACCAACCAAGTCATGCGGCCCACGACTTCAAATGTTAATGCCATGTCTCGCGTCTTCGATAACAATGTCATGGCCCATGTCTTCCACACACTTATCATGACCCGCTTCATGGCTTTTGCTCAAGTCATCGTCGTGTCTCGCATCCTCAATCTCACCATCTTGGCTCGCTTCGTCAACTTTCTCTGATAGGTCGCGGAATTCACTTGATACACCATCAGGGACCCCACGACCACCACGATCATCATGGTCATCGAAACTATCACTACTACTACCACTACTATCACCGCTATTACTACTACTAGAAGAACTCGACGATTCAGAAGCATCAACATCTGACATCTCACTAAGAAGAGGTCTCCTAGGCTTGGAACTGCCACTACCCATAGAACATTTCCTAAGCACGCTATCTTCTAATGCATGGTTCCCATGAGAAGACTCATCTTGATCATTTAACGTCCTATGACCACCGAGCTTATCACTAATCAAACTGCCATGAGAATATTCATCATTTCATCCATAGGTCACCATATCATTTTTGAAATCACGACAAGGTTCTTTATATGTGGGACCATCACAAGCTTGGCCCGCGCCAACCAAAGGGAAGAAAGTCCTGCGACCTCTTGGCCCACACGCGAAGGGATAAATCTTTCCAAGTGGGCCAAGGTCCTTACCAAAGTCTCCATAGCCCACGTGGACCCCAAACTCAACGAGGCCCGCGTCACTCGGGAAGCAGTCCTCCGCGCGACCTTGGACGTGGCTTGCGCGGGTACCGCGAGAAATTTGGCCCGCGCTCGTTTCCACGCAGCAAGGCCCGCGAGCCATATTGAAGCCCGCATTGGTCCCCCTCGATTCTACTTGGCTCGCATGCAAGGAAGCTTCCGGCCGTCCGCGACGTACGGAAGAAGGGCACGCTCAACCCGCGACCCTTGGAGCACGCGTGGGTCCCCTCCATCTCGACTTGGCCCGTACGGAAGGAGAGCATGGTCCGTCTGCGACCCAACTCCTCATTACCCGCGGGTCTCGATCCTACGCCTTGGTCCGCCTCCTCTCGGTCACTAGCATAGCTCAGGCAAGCCAACTCATTCACAAGAGCTCTCTTGCGTCTCTTCTCTTCGACCATGGCCCACTTCTTCTTCTTCAACCATTCACTAAGGTTATAGTAACAACTCAATACAAAGCTTCTAAGCTCTGGAAGATTCAACGCTACAAACGCTTGAACTTTCAACGATTCATCCAAAAGGGACAACTTCTGCAAGTTTCTACCAAGAGCAACATTCCAGTTCACGTATGCAACAACCAGCATGGCCCACTTCTGGGACAACAACCCATCAAGAGACAATCTTGCTATCAACAATGTGTCAGCGACCATGCCATCTCAATGGTATGTGATCAACTACCATGCATCAATCTTCAAGCTACACATTAACTCTCAATAGCTAACAAAGCAATAGAGAGTTGGGGGGCTAACTGTGGGGGTCGGATTCCACCCCCGAAGATTGATAGCATAAAATGGTTAAGTGTTTTCCACAAAACACCACTACGGCCCACGAGCTGGTCATATGTCCACACCATCGAGCATTATAGTCACGGACTATCGATTGGTAACGATACAATCAAGCATGGATCACTGAGAGTCCCACGATCAACAATGCATATAACAAGACATGGATCAAACTTAGCATGTGGACAAAGCTCTTAGACCAAGTAGTGAACATGGCCCGCGGTAAGCTCACATGAATGTCCCGCGGGCTACATGATCAATATGGCCCGCGGACCACGGTCATGGACTATCCCGCGGGCCATGCAAGGCATTTGGCTTGCGGGACAAGTCCCTTGACTTGTTCCATGGGCCAAGCCTTCTGTAAACTCTCACGACGAACCATCAAGTCTATTCTATGGACATCTGGTTGGTGGGTCCCGGTCAAAACTTCACCAAGCAATGTGCAAGCTAAGTCTCACAGTGGGTCCCGACAGACTTCACCAAGCAATGTGCTAGCTAAGTCTCACAGTGGGTCCCGACGGACAGACTTCACTAAGCAATGTGCTAGCCAAGTTCCATTGTGGGTCCCGAATGACCTTGGACAAGCTAACTTGATATTTCGAAGTTTAATTGAACATCTGAACATGAAGGGGACCCACAAAGGATCGTAACGATGCACCAAGTCTGTCCCGCGAGCCAAGTCTCCTCCATGGCCCACGGGACAAGCCTGAATGCATCATCCGCGGGCCAAGTCTCAAGGATGGCCCGCGTGATAAGCTTCTCTTCGCCATCTGCTGGCCAAGTCTCCTCCGTAGCCCGCGGGACAAGTTCACCAACATCAAGCGCGGTCCAAGTCACCTCTGTGGCCCGCAAGATAAGCTTCCCTTCACCATCCGTGGGCCAAGTCTCAAGGATGGTCCGCGGGACGAGTCTCATCGCATCATCCGCGGGCCAAGTTTCCCCATGGCCCGCGGGACAAGTCTCCCTTCATCATCCGCGGGCCAAGTCTTCCCGTGGCCCGCAGGACAAGGCCTTCATCTTCATCCCCGGGCCAAGTCTTCCCGTGGCCCGCGGGACAAGTCTTACAGCATTGTCCGCGGGCCAAGTCTCACTCTGGCCCGTGGGACAACCCTCTCTGCACCAACCGCGGGCCAAACTTCCACCATGGCCCGCGGGACAAGCTCACCACCTTCATCCACGGGCCAAGGCTCCACCATGGCCCGCGGGACAAGTCTCTCTTCAACGTCTGCGGGCTAAGTCTCAGGTATGGCCCATGATATTGCTCACATTTCAATCCGCGAGCTAAGTATCAAGTGTGGCCTGCAAGATTGTTCAAATCACAGTCCGCGAGCCAACTTAGCTCGCCTAGAAACATCACATCATGTGGGTCCAGGCACATGACTTAGTTCCATCGAGACCTAAAGACCCACGATGAACATTTCATCAAACGATCATCGTGATCACACTCTTTTTCCCTTAGTAAGGTTTTTCCCATATGGTTTTCCTTGCTAAGGTTTTAACGAGGTGATCATCAGAACACATACGACTCACGAGATTATCTCAACAATCTCGTGGGGCCAAAAACACTCATAGCTAGCCAAATACTCCAGTTCGGTATCGTGGGCCTATTTCCATCTTCGATCAAGACAAAACCCTAAGGTATATTCCAAGCGCCATCAAGCAGGAAGGTTCAAGAATAGAATCATCGGAGTATCTCAGAGGAAAGGAAACTGTCCAGAAGACTGTTGGAGAAATGGAAGCATATCTTCAGGAAATGGAAGAAGGCCCACGAGAGAGCTTGGGCCTCAAGACGGTTTAGTTAGAGTATATATATGATCTAAGGTCGTAGGTCTTAGATCATCTTCTTCTCTCTCGAATAGGCTAAGTCTTAACAGCTTGTATTCGAGAATTCTCTTTGCTATCAATAAAGCAACCCCACTTTTCCTATCATGTTCTTTGTCTATTGCTTTTACTTTCTGAGCGGTTTACAATAGAGAGTCGACGATCCCTTAAAAGAATCGTTTGACAAATTTTTGGTTGTGTGTAAATTCTTGCCCACACACTATTTTTAACTTTGGTTTTTTATTTACTGATTTTTTCCCCCTACCTTCATAATTATAAAATTGACGGGAGGTTTAATTGATCTTTATTGAACTAATGTTCATGTTATAAATTCCGATTTTTTCCACCACTACTTCAAAAAAAAGCTCCCTTAAAAATCTATAATTGTGTAAGACCAAACAACCCCAAAACTATAAAACTCTAATTTAATTAGGTGAGTACCCGCACTACGTGCGGATTTTGTTTCATTATAGTTTTGCTTTAAGAATATTTAGTGATGTTGTGTTTTAAGATTTAAGGTGTCTCATGTTTGTAATTATGTAAGAACAAATTGAGAATCATGTTTCACCAATATTCTATATATCTTTCACAATGTTTTAAGAGAGAATCACAAATATACCCAATTTTCTATACTCACTAACCACATATAACCACCACCTTTTTTCAATCACATATACACACCCCTTTTTATTTTAATATCATTATACCCTTCATTACCAAAGCTATTTTTCTTTATAAATGATATATTTGCTAGGGTTTAGGATTTTAGGATTTAGTGTTTAGTAAAATTATAGAGTTTATGATTTACTTAGAGTTTAGGATTTAGGGTTAAACCCTTATAAACTTAGGGTTTAATTTTTAATAACTATTAGAGTTTAATTGTTAGGATTTAGGGTTTATATTTTAGGGGGGTTGGGGTTTATTTGAGGTGGAAAGACTTTTTGGGGTTTAGGATTTCAGGGTTTAGGGTTTTTAAACCTTAAACCCTAGATCAGAAACCCTAAAACCCCATAAATAGTTAATATTTAAATAGGGATATTTTAGACTTCTTACAAGAAAATGATTAAAAGGAAGGAATGTGGGTATATGTGATTAATGGTATAAAAAATGAGTATATGTGATTAAACCCCATATTTTAAACTATAAATATTTGATAATTCCAATATATTACAAAGAAAGTAGTTGTGGGAATATAGACTTCAAACCTTACAAACTTAAGTAACTTAAGAGTGTGAGAAATAAATAGACTTTTTTTTACGTAGACGAATACTATATATATATATATATATATTTAAACTCTTTCATAATTTTGTGATTTATAAAATCTCTTAAATTGTAATAAAAAAATTTTATCCAAATTTACGTTTATATATCCATTTACATTTTAGAACCCACAAATAGTTTGATGCAACATTCTCTGCTTTTGCAAACAATATTACCATCTTGGTATAACTTTCAAGGTATATATATATATTGATGTATGTACTATTATGAATTCACTACTTTGATTGTTAAATTTATAATTAAAAAAATTAAGTTCTTATAAAATGGTTGTTTTTTTTTTGTCGACAACGTTTATAAAGAGATATTAAACCGGGCGAGAAAGCCAAGCCGGTGGTACATCACTAATGTAGCTAATATCCCGCGGGTGGGTCCGAACATTACGTGTTAGGGCATCCGCTTTGGAGTTGAGGCTACGGGGTACATAAAACTAAAACAATAGATTGCGTCTGCCGGGCGTCGAACCCGGGTCTATTGCTTGGAAGGCAATTATCTTTATAGATTGCGTCTGCCGGGCGTCGAACCGGTTCTTATAAAATGGTTGTATCATGTGATCTTTATTATATTCATATTATTGTTTTATGTATTTTTAATATATTATATGTGAAAAAGAAATATTAAATAGGTATTAATTAAATGAACATTTAAATACATTTAATATAATATGTGATGATATGGATAGCCTAAGAGAAGTTTTGCTGATGTGGATGGCCTAGGAGGAGAGAAAACTCTGCTATTAGTATATAGATTCGTATTATACGCAAAATCTATAATTTAATTGTGTAAGACTAACCAACCCCAAAACTATAAAACTATAATTTAATCCATATTATACGCAAAATTATAAATTAAAAATTGATAATCCACAAAGGGAAATTGCTAAAACTACCACTTTCAAAGGAAAGCTTTTCAAAAATACCACATTTAAATATTTTACAGATATACCATTTTATTTAGACTAGGTTTGACCATTTTACCTTTCTCTATTAAATCATCTTATCACTTCCCAATAATAAAATTCACGATGATTTGAGAAGAAAGGATTTAAAGGCATCGAGTCGATTTCACCACGACGGGGATGTGAGGACACGGCGGCTGATGGAGAAAATGTTATGGCGATCGCGAAGGAGAACTACTGCGACGATGATGGTGATTATGACTACTATTGCGGCTATGGTTACGGCGATTCCGGCGATTCTGGCGAAGGATTCGAGATCCATGGTTACGACGATTTCGGCGAAGGATTCAAAATCAATGGTGAGGAAGTTTACCTGGAATCAGAGAAGATAGAGGTGAATCCAAGAGAATCAACACAATCTCTTCAACCTGATTTCAATTTTTCCAAGCAAGAAGTGAGTTTCCAAATTCTTCACATGGATTATCTTATTTGTGTGTTTAAGCTTTATAACTTAGCTTATTTCGGATAGTCTTTAATGTAACTGCAAGATGACAACAAATTTGATGAGTTAACCTAGCTATTTGTGTTATAACATAGCGTATTTGGTAGTCTTTAGCTTGATGACAACAAATTTGATGAGTTAATGTGTTTTCAGAGAACTTCTAAATATTTATAAGCTTTCTAGGGGTCTTTCTAAATACTTATAAAAGCTTTATAACATAGCTTCTGATGTGTTATAGTAACATTTGGTTAGTCTTTAGCCTGGTAATGGTAAGATGATAACAAATTTGATATGACAGACATTGATATTGATATGTTACTGTGGTTAGACTTGTAAATATCTATAAGACTTACTTTCCAGAGAACTTCTAAATATTTATAAGCTTTATAGGAGTCTTTCTAAATATTTATAATTTGTTTTAGACTTTATAACATATCGTCTACTCTGTAAAGACTTAGTGTGTTTTTAAAGAACTTAATGTGCTTTATACTAGTCCTTATAAATATTTATAAATCCATAGTAGATCATTGTTTGCAAGATGAGAACAAATTTGATATTAGAAAACATTGATATGGTATTGTGTTTTGCATATGAGTTTTGCATATGAGTTTGCATATGAGTCTAAATATTTATAAGAGTCCTTTTAAATATTTATTTATAAGAGTCCTTCTAAATATTTATAAGAGTCATTCTAAATTTTTATAAGAGTCTTAGTGTAACATATTTGCCAACATCTTTAGCTTCTCAGGCAATGCTTTTATAAATCATTTATGTTTCTATCAGGTTGATCTTTACAACTTATGTGGAGAGTGGATTTTAACAAATTCACATTGGGATTTTATCCCTGATGGTGCCAAGGGAGCTTATGTTAGCTTTAGCTTCTCATGCAATGCTTTTATAAATCATTTATGCTTCTATCAGGTCGATCTTTACAACTTATGTGGAGAGTGGATTTTAACAAATTCACATTGGGATTTTATCCCTGATGGTGCCAAGGGAGCTTCTGTTAGCTACATTAATGAAGATATCATTTACCAAGAGTTGATTGCCGTAGTTTTTGAAGATTTTGAAATTGATCAACTAGAAAAGACCTTCCTCCTATCTATATCAGGAATGATCGTCAAGTGAAATCCTTTTTGAAGAAGTTTCAACCAGGTGAAGACAACAAGTTGTTTGTGACAGTGACACAAACTAAACAAACCTACTATGATGAGAGTATTATGGGTCCTTCTGCTCCTCCTAGGCGTGTTAATGAGGTACTAAGGATTTATAACATGACTAATAAGTGTTCATAACTTTTCTTTTCATGTGTTCTTATATTTATTTAGTTTCAGTGAGTAGCCAACAACACTGACTAGACTAATAAACTTGTACTAACAAAATCATCATTTTTTCTTATGTTTGTTTTGGTGCTGAGGGTAACCAACAATGAATATGAGGGCTCGGAAGTGGAAAGTGGTACAACTAAGGTCATTTTAAAGAAGATTTAGATATTTCTAAGGGTTTATAAGCTTCCTTATAAAACTATATTTAAGGTGTTGTTCTAACAAATCTGTTTATAGAGGGGAGTTACTTTTCCAATTTTGCTCCTTCAAGTTCAAGTTTTGCTCCTCCTCCACCTTTTGTTGATGAGGTATATTAGAGGTTCATTTACTTTTCTAAGGTTTCATATTAAAAAAGTAAATTTAGAGTTGTTTATAACTTTTCTTATAAACCAATCAAAATCTTAAATTTCATGTTATATACAGAGAGTATTCAAATCATTGAGGATTAAACTGGCCGTGGACATATTTGTTGAGATGACCGAGGAGTTGAGGAGTGTTTGAGGAGTGCTGAGCTGACTCTTTACCTTTGATTTGTATTCTCTGAGACGTTCTAGTAGATTTATAAAGTTTTATAACTTAGCCTCTAATGGTTTATAAAGTTTTATAACTTAACTTATAAATCTTTATAAAGAGTCATTTAATTATTTTATGTTTGCCATCTCAGTTTGACTACAATTGTTTATCCTACAAACCCCATAGAGAAACCCAAAGAACTACTAAAATTTTATCCCATAGTCACAAAAGGAAAGAGTAATAAACATGGCATAGATGAACAACACAAGAGTGGATATTTTTCTACTACAAGAAACCAAAAGAACTACCGACTTCCAAACTCAGTAAAGATATTAGCTGCAATATACTTTCTCATTTCTTGAATGCTACTTAAATCTTGTGGTTCGGCCATATTATAACATTCGATCATCTTCAATGTGTATATACCAGAATCTTCAAACTTCAAAACCTGATACAAACATACTTGTGGTCTCGATGTTATCAAAATCCAAAAAAAAAAAGAATTTGAAAGCTTTACCTGTGGCACATCAGGTGCTGATACTATTGTGACTGCAAATGGTCTGGCATTGCCATCTTTTAGCATGATGTATGGCATAGTTCTAGCATAAGCATTCACATACTCTCTTATTCTTTTTTCGTCAAAAACTGAGGAGAAGGATAGCACACTGATTTCCCTCTTCTTCATATCAAAGGTGATTGTATACCAAATTGTCTCTTCAATGCAGAGTGGAGCATACATCTTCTCTATTTGCCATTCAAACTTTATTTCACTTTGAAACTCAAGAGTCTCTTTTTCATCCAAGAACTCTGTAAAACACTGGTCTATGACGTTCAAGTACCATTCTCCAATTATGTAGGGTTTCTGGTCTTTGAAAAGCTTCTGGTATTTCTTCCTTCTTATTCTCAGCATTTCTAAACCTGCTTCCATATGCTGGTATATAAGAACTCTAGTTATAATCACAACAAGACATATATATTATAATGATCAATGTTCTAAAAATCGGTCTAGGCGCTCGCCTAGGCACCCAAGAATGTACATCCAAGGCGATTTTATGCAAATCAGTGAGAAAATCTGTGGTTCGGTCTAGACGATCTAAATCGCCTAAAAATCGGTCAAATCGTCTGAAAATCGGTCAAATCGTCCTAGGCGGCTGGTTTAACATTTGGTTTAATTTGGTTATTATTTATTTGCTTTAATGTTTACAACGTCACTTAAATCAACGAAAAAAAAATTAAAACAAAATATGAAGTAAAACGTGGAGTAAAGTTCAACTATATAATAATTTTTAGTCTATATTTTCGTTTCTTACTTTTGTTTGTTCAAATATGTTTTTATTTAATATTTTCTCTGAATTTTTCATTAGGTTTGTTTATTTTTAATTTTTTATAATATAATATTTTACTATTTCACTACAAAATTTTACATGTATATCAAACTCCTCAATAAAAAGTATACAAATAACTATATAATTGCTTAACGCCTAGGCCCCGCCTAGACCCCGATTAATCCCTCTAGGCGCTATGTCCATACTGAGCGCCTAGTAACCGCCTAAAGATTTTTTGAACCTTGATAATGATTAATCAAGCACGTGTAAATCAAAACATAACAACAAATATACATATGTGGCTTGAGATTATACTCCCTGGGGTCTGCAATGTTGTAAACCAGTTTGCATCTTTGTTGATTCCACAAATTTTCATTGCCCTACCAATTAAGAAATTTATCAATACCACCCAATACTACATCACACAACTTTTGCGACTTACTTGGGTTTTCTCAACTTTTTCCATGTACTCAACCCAAGTCTTCTTTCTTTTTTCTTATTATCATTGAATAGCAATTCAACTTTAGGTGTTTTGTTCCTCCCACTTTTTCTTGTTGTATCATCACCTTTGTTTGTTCTCCTTTTCTTCTTCCTTACTTCATCTTCCTGAATGTTAAAAAGTAAGGAGCACTATTTTTTTCAAATATTGTATTTCTGGTTTCATGAAACATTTTAATAAACATAATTACCTCGTCTTGGGTTGTATCTACAATCATTTTCTTCCCTGTAACCAAAACATTTGGGATATCTTCAACTACTTTAGCCAAATTATGAGCAATCTTCACATGAACAACCTAACTTGCCAAGGTTTTTACCATTAGTTAGCTACAATACCAGATTTATAAGTGAGGTGATAAAACCTTAAAAATTTACCATCTCTTTGCATGTCTCTCCTGATCCTTGGCCCTGCAACTCATCTTTTCTTGCATATGCAACTATTTCCTTCTTTTTAGGGGTATCTCGCACCTGATTTGAACATTTGAACAACGTTTACTAAGTTAAAATACAGAAATTATAAGACGGGTTATAAGATCTTATAAATTTACCATCTCTGGGTACTTCTCTCCTTTTCCATACAAAACACCAGCACTATCTTGTGACAACAAATTGAAATTTGGAGCACAGAATGGTTGTTTATTTTCTTCACTGAAGGCAAAAGTTGGTGGAGAAACCTATAAAAATATATAAAATTGTTATGATTTATTGATCAACTATAGATTCACATTTATACAAATGATTATAAATCCTTATAAAATCAAATTTACACTAGAAAATCATAAAATCACGTGTATAAGTCCTTATGAAACTTTATACAAAGGGTTATAAATCTTTATAAATCTATAAACTCAAAATTTTACACAAAGGGTACACTTTTGTGTACAAAACTCCAAGTACAAGTGAAAGATAATTAGCAAAGCTTATAAGTTTATAAATCAACAAGTTAAGAACATCGTAGTAAGACAATTAGCAAAGATTATAGGTTTATAAAATTTATAAAGCAGATTATAAATATTTATAAAGCAGTTTATAATGTAATCACAAACCCGTTCCTAAAATCCAGAACGCATTCCAATATACCTAGAATTATCTTCATCTTCAACTAAAACCTACTTCTGTATACATAACTGACTACAAGTGACAACAGAATATAAGTTGATTAAACTACTATACGATCCATTCATTGCGGAATCAGATTCCCTAAGGTCAAAATTTAAACCATATATAGATGCACTGTCAAATTCTAAACCATATATAGATGCAGATTGAAGCTACCACTATATCAAGAACCCTTAATCTCAAGCCATAGACAGAATAAGAGACTTATGAACCCCAAAATTCAAATTGGGGAAAATTGAGGATTCAATTTAGGGAAAGTAAAAAGAAATACACAATCCCATACATACATGTGAGAACAAATCGATTGATGGAGCACAATGGAGAAAGAAAATTACGAAGAGAAACGAAGACTATCGAAGAGGAAAAGAAGCAATCTGTTTGGAAGGGAGAAATGCTATTTTGGTCTTTCCATGATTAGATTAATGGTATAATTGAAAATTGTCACTGCCTGATGGTAGTTTTGAAAATTCTTATCACAAAAATGGTAGTTTTACAATTCTCCCACTACAAATCAGCCCATATTTATCATAATCTACATAATTTATAGAGAAATTAACTAGAATAGGGTCTTTTGAATAATTACTAGTTTGGGGTGTCTCTCATAGACTTACTAGAAGGGTATTAATCTTTTGACAAAAGACCATTTACTCATATTAGACAACATAATCACACGAATACCATTATAATTTGAAAAAAAAAATAAAAAAAAAAATTCTGATTATAACATTAGAGATTATTAACATATATATATCAAACATAAATCATTCAAATTATTAATACTAGTTAGTAAATGAATCAAAACATCTATATATCAAACATAAATAACAAACTTTGGTTATACAAAAAGAAAAAACTAGATTCACTTCATGATCCATTGATTGAAAAACTTTAATAAACTATTGATGGATAGAAAAAGAAATAAAAACTTTTGAACCAAAGGAATAATGGCTGCTCATGAGTTTTAGGAGATAAGTTTAGTTATTTTTTCACCTTATATTTAGGTTAGAATTCAGAGAAACTAAAAAAATTAGGTCAAAATTCGTCACCTTTAATGACAGATTTTTGGATGGGTAACATATTTATTTAAAAGTCTATGAACGTAAATAAATCTGTCACCACTGGCCCAAAAATCTGTCATAATGTCGGAGCCAATTTTCCCAGATTTATTAGTATGCTTCAGTAGCAGACTTGTGTATATATCTGTCGTCACAGAACCTGAAAACAACAAGTATGTGACCATGAGAAGTGTTAAGTCTGTCGATAGATAAAATAAGTCTGCCAACCAAAAAACAACTCTATCAACCTTAAAGAAATCTGTTATGTCATGTCACAGACTTATTAAATAAATCTATCAAGTAAAACAACTCTACCAACTTAAGACATAAATTTGTTGAACCAAACAAATCTGTCGTGTCATGTCATAGACTTACTTAAATAAATCTATTAACAAAAATAACTCTATGGTCGAATAAAAATCTGTCATCAAACCACGATAGACTTGTTATCGGGAGATTAAAGTTCCAAATAAATCTGCCAATTTACAAATAAATCTATCAGAGTTCGAATAAATTTTTCGTGTCTTGTAAAAGACTAGGTGATTTCCCGCGCGCTCGCGCGGGATAACATAATTTCATATATTACTTGCATACTTTTCGACCATCTTTTTATTTAAACAAATTTTTAGTGTGATACTATACTTTAATTTGGGATTTATAAACTCAAACCGGAAAATATACATTATGATTATTGTTATAAAGATGATTTTATTACGTGACATTATACCCTAGTTTGGGATTTATAAACTCAAACCGGAAAATATACAGTATGTCTCTGGTTATGAAATCTATTTTATTAAGTGGCACTATACCCTAATTTAGGATTTATAAACACAAACCTGAAAATGTACAATATGTTTATGGTTATAAAGATTATTTTATTAAGTGGTACTATACCATAATTTTGGATTAATAAACCCAAACCGGAAAGTGTACAATATATTTATTGTTATAATTTTTTTTTTTTATTAAGTGGCACTATAACCTAATTTGAGATTTATAAACCCAAACCGAAAAATGTACAGTATGTTTATTGTTATGTAATATTTTCTTAGGGGACACTATACCCTAATTTGGGATTTATAAACCCAAACCGGAAAATGTACAATATATTTATTTTTATGATTTTTTTTATTAAGTGGCATTATACTAATTTGGGATTTATAAACTCAAGCAAAAAAATGTACAGTATGTTTATTGTTATGTAATATTTTTTAGGGGCACTATACCTTAATTTGGGATTTATGAATCCAAACCGGAAAATGTACAATATATTTATTGTTATTAAATTTATTTTTTAAGGGGCATTATACCCTAATTTAGGATTTATAAACCCAAACCGGTAAATGTACAATATGTTTTTGGTTATATAGATTATTTTATTAAGTGGCACTATACTCTAATTTGGGATTTATAAACCCAAACCGGAAAATGTACAGTATATTTATTGTTATGATTTTTTTTAGGGGGCAATATACCCTAATTTGGGATTTATAAACTCAAACCGGAAAATATACAATATGTTTCTAGTTATAAAATCTATTTTATTAAGTGGCACTATACCCTAATTTATGACTTATAAACCCAAACCGAAAAATGTACAATATGTTTCTGGTTATAAACATTATTTTATTAAGTGGCACTATACCTTAAATTGGGATTTATAAACTCAAACCGGAAAATGTACAGTATATTTATTGTTATGATTTTTTATTATTAAGTGGCACTATACCCTAATTTGGGATTTATAAACTCAAACTGAAAAATGTACAATATGTTTCTTGTTATGTAATATATTTTTAGGGGGCACTATATCCTAATTTGGGATTTATAAACCCAAAACGGAAAGTGTACAATATATTTATTGTTATGATTTTTTTTTTATTAAGTGGCACTATACCCTAATTTGGGATTTATAAATTCAAACCGAAAAATTTACAGTGTGTTTATTGTTATGTAATATTTTTTAGGGGGCACTATACCCCAATCTGGGACTTATAAACCCAAACCGGAAAATTTATTGTATATTTATTTTCATGATTTTTTTTCATTAAGTGACATTATACCCTAATTTGGGATTTATAAACCCAAACCGAAAAATGTACAGTATGTTTATTGTTATGTAATATTTTTTAGGGGGTACTATACCCTAATTTGAGATTTATAAACTCAAACCGAAAAATGTACAATATATTTATCTTTTATAAAGATTATTTTATCAATTGGCACTATACCCTTATTAATCATATATGAGGAAAATTAATCACATATGACGAAAATCTATTATACATATGAAAATTATACAAATGACGAAATAATGTAAACATAATACTAAACATAGTATATTGTTATAAAATATGTACAGTATATTTATTTTTATAAAATAAAATTTATTGGACTAAGAATCTATAAAATAAAATTTATTGGACTAAGAATCTGGTATATGTGATTAAAATATTTTTGTGGACTAAGAATATGGTATATGTGTTCGATATGATATGATAACATTATAGTTTAACATGTATCGATATGATAATCAATAATGGCCTAATTAGACTAATGTGATTACATCACAATCTATTATACAATTAGACCAATAATGGGCCCAATTAAATTAATCATGTTAAGAAAATAATAATTAAGTGGTAAAGTTAACCAAATAATAAAAAGACATGTGTCATATTTTTAAGGAAATAAATGTTATATTTAAGGAAATGAGCGGTATATTTTTAAGGAAATAATCGCGTGGTAAAGTTAAACGAATAATAAAAAAAACATGTATCATATTTTTAACGAAATAATTGTAGAGTAACTCCTACGAATGCCACATAGGATTTCTTGCTTCTCAAATGTATAATAGATTTGTTTGATGATGTGGAATTTTAAAATTATGGTATTTCTGTAAATATATTTTCTGCGAATGGTACTATAGGCATGTGAATCTAAACTAGTAATTAACGAAAGATTTGCACCAAAATAGTCAATCTTTCAATAAATTGGTCATATTCTACTAAATCACCCTAATTTATATCCACAAAATAAACTATTAAAAAAAATCATCATGACGAAAATAAGGTAAAAGAAAATATCATCATTAAAAGTGACAAAAAATCATAGAAAAATAAAAGAAATGTAAGAGATTATTTTTTTAAAACGATTACACACACATTAATTAATTTAAAAAATCCAAACTAGTTACTCAAAAAGGAGGAAACAAGTTATAGATAAATTCTAAAACTCTAACACACGTCGAACGAGCCAAACAATATGTTTGTGAATTAGAATCTCTTTGAATGTGAAAGAGTGATTAGGCGAGAAATTAATGGTTAAATCTCGTCCAAATTTTGGAAGTTTAAGATATATGTATCATTTTGGATCCATTGAGAACATGCTTTCTAAATTAATGATCAATACTTGTGTTTGCTACTATATCCAAGGATGAGTATAACTGTATAATTTCTATTTTGCGGCATATGTTTTTTTTAACAAGGTTTAAAATTTAGAAACCGTGACTACTAGATGACAATAGCCACCAAACTCCAAGTCCAACACTCCATGAGAGGATGAGATCTGACATTGTTTTTATTACATTATATATCTTGGAAATAGGTTGGAATCATCGTTTTCCAACCATTTTCTGACCACATAGGCAGTAATTTAAATTTTATTAACCAGTCTAATATAAATTTTAAATCACCTAAGCATGAAAAGGTTTCAATTTAAGTAAGCAAACATTATCATAGAATATGTTGAGTTTGTTTAGAATACTGGAAAATAAAATATATAAACCAGTCTTCAGGGAGCTGTAATATTTCTCCATCGGATTATCCCTCGTGATATAATGATTAGCATACCGCTATTCAAAGTTTACAACTTTCATTTCATCATTTGATTGAGAAAATTGAAAACTTGATTTTTTCCGTAAAGAAAAAGAACTCAAACTCAATTGTCATTCAGTGGAGAGGTTCATTGTAAGACCCAAATCCACCCGGTACAAAACTGAGACAACTGATTGGACACAAAGTCTTTTCGGAGTCACCACAAGCGTAAATCAAATCATGGCGCCAAAACAACACACACCACCAAATGCTCATTCGTACTCAACCACCTAACCTGGAAGAAGGGGAAGAGGAGGGGTGAATAACACAAGGTTACTCAGTGAGGGCGAGCAAGCTCACCAAATCCACTAGTACAACAATTACAAGTTTACCAGCTAACACACATACAAGACTCACACAAATATTACATTGAGTAACAAATAACTGATTCGATTTAATTTAACCAAGCACATCAGACCAAATCAACTAACCGAATAACTAACTGAATACTAACCGAATAACTAACCGAATAACTAACCGAATAATTAACCGAATAACTAACCGAATAACTAACCGAATAATTAACCGAATAACTAACCGAATCAAAGAACCGAATTCAGAATAACACAACAACATATCACACTTAATAACACACATTAGTCTCATTAGTCTCATAATTCTTGATGTGTCTTTCAAACAGTCGTCCTTACGACACAACACACAATTCACATTGGCACATAAACTCTTCTTCTAACTTAAATCATCACATAAACAGGTAAAAGTCTTGCTAGGGTCTTAACTTGCAACACAAGCAATATGTTGAACTAGGAATGAGACAGAACGTGTCCTCACCTGAAAAAACTGGTTCGGACAGAAAAGACAGGCTGAGGCAAAATGCCTATAACTCTCTGCACAGAACTCGGNCGACAGGCTGAGGCAAAATCCCTATAACTCTCTGTACAGAACTCGGATCGCCATTATTCTTGTCTCCATGGAAAGATGACGTCTGGACCTTCGTTTTGATAGGTTA
>OVAP01002195.1:0-20362 GCA_900406295.1 Aurinia saxatilis
ACAAAAAGGTGAAAAATTCATGGAAAATAGCATGGATCGATCGATCCATACATAGATCGATCGATCCATGATCACTCAAACACCCGCGAGCCACATATGGATCGAGCTGCAAGCAAGGATCGATTGATCTGAGCATGGATCGATCGATCCATGATCACTCAATACCCGCGAGCCACNCCCGCGAGCCACATATGGATCGAGCTGCAAGCAAGGATCGATCAATCTTAGCATGGATCGATCCATCCATCACCCGCGAGCACCATTTTTGGAAACTCGAATATGATCAATCCTTACCTTATTTGAGAAGATTACACACGTTTTTTATCCTCTATATAAAAGGGTCTGAGCCCCAGAAACCCTAGGACACGTTTTCCTTTTCATTTCTTAGATCCAAAACACTTTTGTTTTATTTTTTTCTTCATTTTGCTTCTTTGTTCTTGAGATTTCCTTAAGGGGCTTGCATCTTCTTGTCATTTCATCCATTTGATACTGCTGAGAAGTGTTCTTAAACCCCTATAGTTCTTTTTCAGTTGTAGCATACTTACATTGGGCATCATCTAGCGTGCGGCTACCGTAGTATATGACATGAAGCTTTTTATCCTTGTGTTGTCCAAGGACAAAGCCAACAGCATAATCCCTCGCATCATTCATCACCTCGAATGGAAGCTCCCAATCAGGTGCATGGACGATTGGTGCGCTCATCAGTGCCTCCTTTATGGCAAGGAAAGACTGCATACAGGCCTCATCGAAGTGGAACTTGATTTCCTTGCACAGCAATTGGGTTAAGGGACGGGCTATCTTGGAGAAATCCTTGATGAACTTCATGTAAAAACCTGCATGTCTGAATACCTTTAACAGAATCAGGTGGTTGTAGACTCATCATCACCTCGATTTTGGCTTTATCAACCTCAATGCCACTCTCAGAAATCTTGTGGCCTAAGACAATCTCATCTCTCACCAAGAAGTGGCATTTCTCCCAGTTTAGAATAAGATGCCTCTCCTCACACCTTTTCAAAACCCTGCATAAGTTTGAAAGGCAGTTAGAGAAAGAAGACCCATAAATAGAAAAGTCATCCATAAAAAATTCAACAATATCCTTAATCATATCAATAAATATGGACATCATGTAGCATTGGAAAGTTGTCAGAGCATTGCACAAGACAAATGGCATTCTGCGGTAAGCATAAGTGCCATAAGGACAGGTGAATGTCGTCTTCTCTTGGTCGTCTGGGTGTATAGGAATCTGAAAGAAACCTGAATAACCATCTAAGAAACAGTAGTAAGCATGGTTAGACAAACGTTCAAGCTTTTGATCAATAAAAGGCAGAGGAAAATGGTCTTTACGAGTGGCTGCATTTAACTTCCTATAATCAATACACATTCTATGGCATGTGATAGTTTTAGTTGGGATCAACTCATCCTTGTCATTTTAACTACAGTGACACCACCCTTCTTTGGCACTACATGTACAAGACTAACCCATTTACTATCTGAAATAGCATAAATTATACCAGCCTCTAGAAGTTCCATAATCTCCTTCTTAATAACATCTTTTAGATTCAGGTTTAATCGTCTCCGATGTTCTACAGAAGTCATTGACTCATCTTCTAGATGGATTCTATGCATTCAAAGGTCAGGTGAAATGCCAGTGATATCATCTAGGGAATAGCCTAAAGCTTTATGATACTTCCTAAGTTCATAAAGGAGTAAAGTAGTCTCTGCAACATTCAACTCAGCATTGATAATGACAGGGAAAGTGTTTTAGGACCAAGATACGCGTACCGTAGCCCAGCTGGTAAAACCTTGAACTCAACCTTAGGAGCCTTAAGCTCACACAAAGGGTTCTCAGAAGGTTTCACGTTGTGGGGGGTTGAAGCTGTTGCATCGTCATCAAGGCTAAGATAAGCTATCATCCGCTCCATAGATTTGTTGGAGTCCACCATCCTTGCATAACCTGCAACATCCACATCATTAAAGCCAAATTTTCCTTCAACTCTTGTCAAAGCAATCTCTAGCGTGTCGTCAAACAGTATCTCATCAGCAATCTCTGCACCATCCTCCAATGAGTCATCAATGGAAAATGCCTGGCCATCAAGCATTGGCTGTTTCAATAGCTTGTCCATCTAAAATTGCATCATGATATCTCCGAGATGGAGGTCTATAAGTCCGCGCCTAGCATCTATGATGGCACCTGCAGTACACAAGAAAGGTCTGCCAAGTATTGGAAGGCTCCAGGACAACGAAGTCAGCTGGCACTCGTAATGCCTACAGAATACTTGACCGAACGATCAGCAAACACCAGTGAAATCTTCGTTGGTTTGAAGTTTGTCAAGCCCAGCTTCCTCGCCACCGAGTATGGCATCAGATTAACACTATAACCTAAATCACAAAAGGAGGCAGCGAAGTCAATTGAACCAATTTTGACAGAGAGAACGAATCTACACGGGTCTCCAAGTTTTTGTGGCATCTTGCTGAGAAGTATGGCACTGCATTCCTCTGTAAGCATCAGACACTCCTCTTCATCTGTTGCCTTAGACGTTGCTAGGGCTCTTCATAATGAGCTGCATGGATGGCATGAGCTCTATCATCGTCTTCAGCTGGCATTTGACTTCAATTCCATCATTGATCTCTCTGCACTTGGCCTCTTCTTTCGCCTTCTTTGCAGCCTTCTTGGACAGCTTCGGCTTGGTGGGATATGGCACCTTAGGTATGTATACACGTTCGACAGGTGTAGTCTTCGGTGCATTATCAGCAGCTGGTGTCTCCTTTTCTGCATTGTTCGAATTACCCACGTCAATAGTTTCATCAACATCATCAGAGACAATTACCTGTTTTGGTGCAGCAGGTTCTTTCTCGCGAGAGTCCACCAGTCTGCCACTCTTTAGGGTGATGGCATTAACAGTTGCATTCCTCGGATTTTCGTCAGTGCGTCCAGGAAAAGCTCCTTGAGGTCTCTTGGCTGCTTCAGCTGTTTGGGCTACCTGTGTGTCCAGCTTCTTGACATGGTTTGCCAAATCTTCAAACTTGGTATTCAGGCTGTTGTACATCCCATCAACTTTGGCATTCTGATTTTCAAACTTGGCATTCATCTCCACTGCGGATTTCTGCTGGTTGGCCAGAATCATCTGCATCATCGTCTTCAGCTCGTCCTGGGAGTTGCTCGCTGGAGCTTGGTAAGGCGGTGCAGAAGGCATGGGGGCCTGGTAATTGTTGAATGGCTGCCTCGATTGTCCTTGGCCTTGGAAGGCTGGTTTTCCCTGAAAAGGAACAAAAGTGTTAGAACAAGCAGCTTTCTTAGTTAGGTATACCTGATCATGTGGGTTTTCAACGTTTGTGCTGCGGTATGAGAGATTAGGGTGCTTATAGTTGGGGTTGTAGCCTTGCTTGTACCCCTAGCCAGTGACGTAGTTGCACTCCTCTTCCTCATCATGCTCTCCCATCATATTCTCCTCAGAAGGTACAGGACCACCTTCTCTATCGCATGAGTTTACGTCGCGTTGTTTCGACTTCACAAGTAGGCTGATTTGCTCGGTCAGATGTGCTATCTGTTGGGCCTCCACCGAAGCAACCTTCCTGCCCCTGTCATATTCTGGGCTCTTCTCTGCAGAACTCTCAGTCATGTTCTCGATCAACTGCAAAGCATCTGCAATACTACGAGTCATAAAATTTCCATTACTAGCAGAGTTCAATTGACCTTTAAACTCCCAAGATAAACCATCATAAAAGAGAGTAAGAAGTTGTGTCTCGCTAAAACCGTGATGGGGGCAGTCTCGTTGGTAGGAACAGAACCTCTTCCACGCCTCACGAAAGGACTCTCCTGAGTTCTTAGTGTAGTTTGAAATCTTTGCCTTCAAAGCTACAGTCTTGGCCTTGGTGTAATACTTGTCGATGAAGGCATTACGGACTGCTTCCCATCCAACTAGGCTTTCTGGTGTGAGTGACTTGAGCCATGTAAGAGCCTTGCCAGGCAGCGACCGCTCGAAGAGTTTGCAGCGGACATAGTCTGGTGTTACACCATTGGCCTTAGTGAGGTTTGTTATCTGCTCGATGCGCTCAATGTGCTCCATAGGGTTCTCGTTGGCAAGACCGCAGAATGGCTTCTGTTCTGCTAACTGAATGAGCTGGCCTTTGATGTCGTAGTCCTGCCTTGCCATTGGTGGAGGTACAATTGTTGACCGGTTCCTGTAGAAGGCTAGTCAGCCTCCTCATCAAACAAGGTTAGGCTTTCTCCTCCTTGACTCCAACTCTCCTCATATCGGTCTTCTTCTTCTTCCATGCCTTTTGGATATTCTTATATTATTTTTCCTTATACAAAAAAAAAAAAACAACAAGTGAATTAACGTTCAAAGATCAATGAAATTAAAAGGATATAACAATAAAAGAAAATATGCTTATACTATATTATGTAAGGAAAGTGAAAATATGCAAATAATTTTGAAACGATGCAACAAAGGAAATAAACTTTTTTAGTTTATTTTCTGCAGATATTTTCAATTTGTGGAAATAAACAAGAAAAAAAAACAAGTGTAAAAATAAATAGATAGTACGGCCGAGCTAGCATATAAACTAGTACAAGATGATAAAAATGATGCAAAAGAACTGAAACATACTTTTTATAGATTTTTTAATGATTTAATGATGCTAAAACAATAACTAATGACAATAAACTTGAAATAAAACTGAATCATAATGAATTTTATTTTGCTTTTAGATTTTATGAAATAAATCAACAAAAGTGAAAATTAAAAGGGATAAAGGTTGGATGAACACAACCTGGGTTTGATAGGAGTTTTAGCTCTGATACCAGATGATAAAGGCATGAAATCACTCCAATGCTCAGAAATCACAAGGTTGTCAAAGGTGACAAGCTATGCACGCGGAAGTAGAACGAAGATAGATATGGAAAGGGATAAGGGGGTGATTGAATCACTCAATCAATAAACGAATAAGGTTGTTTAAATCACTCAAACAAACAGATATATGGCTTCAAGAGAATAGAAGTGAATCGCTCACTTAAACTCTAATGAAATGGAATGAAGTTCGCCACTCAAAGCTGTGGAAAGCCCTTGAGATAAGAACACGAACCGAAGCCTTAGTGAATCACACACAAAGACAGAGTTTTAACGTTTTCTAAGCTATGGAATCCACCAATAACTTAGCCAAACAAAGAGAAGCGATCAGGAGCTTCAATGAGTAAAAACTCGGTTTCTATTTCAATCCAAAAGGGTCTATTTTACAATGAATCAAGAGCTGAGGTTTTATAGGCTCGAAATACAGCTTCTCTAAAGTATAAAACAAGAAAGAAAATCATAAAATTGAATAAAACCTAGCCGTTGGAAGTTGATCATAAAATCTGTCCAAATAAGGCAAGTTGATAATCCTTGAGTCTTGAAAGCTTTAGCTGAAATAAGTGCAGCCTTGGGACGTCTAGATGCACTGAATATGTCTTCAAAACATAGTAGTAATCTTCATAATAGAGCCGTTGCTGATTGATCTTCTTTGGTTAAAAAAATGGCAAGTAATGGCTATGTAGATTCTCATGTTGTAAGGTGCACCAAGACTCGTGTGGTAATGCTTCTTTCCGGTCTAGAGTATCTTCTGGTTCCAAATGAAAGTAGGGAAACGTGTCTTCATAAGGGAAAAGGAAACTTTCCTGTGGCTTGGATTTGGGTCTTCTCCTGGGTGGTTCTCCTTGAGCTGGGTCTTCTTGATGGATTGAATGAGTGTGTGGAATCATTAATATAATGGGCTTTTCATGGCTGGTTTGGAATCCAACAAAACAAGTCGATAAGTCTTCTTGTGCTACTGTCTATGCTAGTATCTGAGTTAGCACATGTTGTTTGTCTTTTTGGCCAAGACCTATATTGTCTTCTCCATTATCTCCCATATGATGAAAGTTTATGCTCATGAATCTCGTCGGTGGCTGATTCCCCGACAAAAGGATTCTGANTCTCCTGAATCTTGTCGGTGGTAGATTTGGAACATAAGGCTTCTGATGTACTTCTCGTGCTACTCCATGAAGTAGCTCAACTGCCAATTGTTGTTGATATTATGGATCAGCTTCTTGCGCCACTTCTTATGCTTGATTTTGTGGGATGACCTCATCAAAACGCGATAGAGGAGAGGAAGGTGACTAGCAGCGAGGCCCTCGACCTTGGATTAATATGACCTAGAATGTCTTCTTCATTATCTTCCATCAAACCCTTCCAGTGACAGGCCGACTCCATCTCCAGAGCGACATCCGACCGCGACATCCCCGACTATAGCATGTCTTTCAAAGCCAGGGATGCCAAGGGTATCGTTCACCCTCATAACGACCTTCTGGTGATTGAACTCCTCGTCAATGACTTCGAGGTGGCCCGGATCTTCATCGATACAGGAAGCATGTCTGACGTGATCTTCCGGGAGACCCTCTAAAGAATGAACATCCCTCTCACCAAGGTGGTCTCAAGTCCAAAGATGTTGACAGGATTCTCTAGTGAAACGACGGTGACACTGGGAACAATCAGGCTCCCAGTTCAGGCTTTGGGCGTAACCAAGATCGTAGATTTCTCAATCGCCGACCACCCAGCCATATACAACGTCATACTCGGCACACCATGGCTAAACGCGATGAGAGTTGTCACTTCTCCTTACCATATGTGCGTGAAATTCCCAACACCGATGGGGATTGGGACGATTCGTGGAAGCAAAAGAGAGTCCAGGGTCAGCCTCTAGGCAAAGCACAAACTCAGATCTCATGTGACTGGCCAAAGACCTGAGGCCGAGGCAAAAAAGAGTCGAGCCGATCATGATGATGAAAAACAGCTGTCAAAGTTCTTATAGCAATAACAGCTCGCGGAGTCTCTCAAAGGGGCGATAAACGGAGACCCCATATTGTCAGTACCGATAGAAGACGAGCATTTAGAACGTTGTGTGGAAATCGGCAGTCAGCTCCATGAGCCTCTACGCTCAGAGATCATCAGATTGCTCAAACAGAACGTGAACATGTTTGCCTGGACAGCTGAGGATATGCTTGGTATAAGCACACAGATAGCTTGCCATGAATTGAACGTCAATCCCTCTTTCAAACCTGTCAAGCAAAAATGACGTAAGCTAGACGATGAACGAGCTGCAGCAATCAATGCCGAAGTCGATCGCCTACTAAAGGTTGGATCCACAATGGAATCTAAGTACCCACACTAGATCGCGAACCCGGTGGTCGTTAAAAAGAAAAACGGGAAGTGGCGAGTATGTGTGAACTTTACAGATTTGAACAAAGCATGTCCCAAAGACAGATTTCCACTCTCACATATCGACCGACTTGTTGAAGCCACCGCCGGAAACAAACTGTTGAGCTTTATGGATGCATTCATGGTTATAATTAGATATTTATGCATCCCGATGATCGCGAAAAAACAACGTTCATTACTAATTGGGGAACGTATTTTTACAAAGTAATGCCTTTCGGGCTAAAGAACGTTGGAGCTACATACCAGCACCTGGTTAACAGAATGTTCGCAGAACAGCTTGGCAAAACCATGGAGGTCTACATCGATGACATGCTGTTCAAATCCCTAAAATCCTCCGACCACGTTCGCCACCTAGACGAGTGTTTCCAGAAGCTCAACTCGTACAACAAGAAACTCAATCCGACCAAGTGTCGGTTCGGAGTAGAATCAGGAGAGTTCCTCGGCTACCAAGTCACTAAGGATGGTATCGAAGTGAATCCCAAGTAGATCAAAGCCATCGAGTCCATGCAGTCGCCTACGAAGGCAAAGCACATCCAACGACTTACGGGACGGATAGCAGCTCTCAATCAATTCATCTCCCGATCAAGAGATAAGTGTCTCCCCTTTTATAAGACCCTTCGAGACACGAAATTGATAGTTTGGACTGACCAGTGCGAAGTCGTCTTTCAGCAGTTGAAGCAGTATCTCAAGACTCCACCAATCCTCTCGAAGCCTATAGACGGAGAGCCTCTTTTCCTGTACATCGATGTGTCCGCAGCCGCAATCAGCAACGTTTTTTATCAGAGAAGAGGGCAACAAACAGTGAGTGGACTTCTACGTTAGTCAATCCCTGACAGGTGCTCAGACGTGTTACCCGCTGATGGAGAAACTGGCCCTTGCCGTTGTCATTTCGGCTCGGAAACTCCGTCCTTACTTCCAATCCCATGCGATCATCGTACTCACGGCATACCCTCTACGTGTTATCCTACATAGTCCCAGTCAATCTGGTCGTCTTGCCGAATGGGCAATCGAGCTCAGCGAGTACGATATCAAGTATAGGCCGCGTACCGCAGCAAAGGCACAAGTTCTCGCCGACTTCGTCTTGGCCGACTTCGCGGACCAAATCGATGGAAACACATTCTCGGAAGACTCGGTCGAGCAGTCCCAGCCGTCTATGGCCAAAAACACGTCCGAACCGGTTATGTTGCCCTCGGCATCTCCCGATCTCATCACCTCGGCTGACGTTGAGTCCGACCTGGTTGCACGCTCGTGCTGGACTCTTCATTCACACAGATCGTCCTCCAAACTAGGATCAGGCATCAGGATATACCTAACTGCTCTGAACGTGGAGGTCATCGAGCAATCTTTCCGACTCAACTTTAAAGCATCCAACAATGAGTCAGAATACGAAGCCCTCATCGCGGGACTCCGCTTAACCCGAGGAATGGAAGTCCACCGGCTACATACGTTTTGCGACTCTCAGCTTGTCGTCAACCAGTTCCATGGCGATTACTCGACTCGCGACGAACGGATGGAGGCATACCTGAATATCGTTCGAGATCTTGCCTCAGACTTCGACGAGTTCACTCTAACTCGGATCCCACGATCCGATAATTTATCGGCCAACTCACTGGCTGCCCTCGGCTTGGCGTCGATCTCTGATTTCCGCCAAGTAATTCCAGTAGAGTTCCTCAAAGTCCCGAGTATCCAAGCAACTCAAGTCGCATTAATCGACCCGCTCCCGGAAGAGGCTGGCCCTGTTCCGATGGAAACTGACCAGGAGGGACGTACTCCTTTTACTTACGGATGTGACCGACCTTGGCTTTCCAGACTACAGAACTTCATCACGGATGGCACGGTCCCGGCAAATTAGTGGGCTGCACGCAAACTGAAATCTCAGGCTGCACGATACTTCATTGCCAGGACAACTTTACAAATGTTCTGCCTCTGGACCACTTCTCAGCTGCGTAGAAGGTAAGGCAGCTCGGCGCGTTATGCAGGAGATCTATGATGGATCTTGCGGAAACCATTCAGGTGGTCGAAGTCTTGCCATCAGGATCAAAACCCACGGTTTCTTCTGGCCGACGATGCTCCACGGCTGCGAATTGTATGCAGCTAAGTGCGAAAAATGCCAGCGGCATGCTCCGATGATACACCAACCAGCTGAGCTATTGTCCTCGGTCTAATCTCGATCCTTACCTTTTCATGCGGTGGTCAATGAATATCACCGGACCCATGTCTAACTCCAAAACCAAAAACCTCCTTGTCGCTACTGATTACTTCTCCAGGTGGGTCGAGGCCGAGTCTTACGCCAGCATTAAGGATGCTCAAGTAGAGCACTTCGCCTAAAAATTCATCATCTGAAGGCATGGTACTCCGTATGAGATTGACACGGACAACGGGTCACAATTCATCTCTACTCGATTTAAAGGATTCTACAAAAAATGGAAAATTCGACTCACCAAGTCTACTCCTCGCTACCCGCAAGGTAACGCTCAAGCCGAGGCCATCAACAAGACGATTGTTGATGGACTGAAAAAGAGAGTAGATGCTAAGAAAGACAGGTGGGCCGAAGAATTGGATGGAGTCTTATGGTCACACCGAACGACTCCTCGGCGTCCTACCGGCGAAACTCCTTTCGCCCTCGTCTATGGCTCTGAGTGTGTGATTCCGGCGGAGATGGAATTTTTGGGACTTCGTCGGCAGCTTGCACCCCAAGATGAGGAGGTCGATGACATTAAGTTAGTTGAACAGCTCGACTTCCTCGATGAAAGACGAGATCGCGCACTCGTTCATCTTCATAACTACCAGCAAAAAGCCGCTCAGTATTACAACTCACATGTTCGTCCTCAGCGTTTTCGCGAAGGTGAACTCGTCCTATGCGAAGTTTTTCAGAACACTATAGAACCAAACGCTGGTAGGCTCGGTGCACACTGAGAGGGACCTTTCTGCGTCAACAATGTCGTGAAGCCTGGTGTGTACGAACTAATCGCGATGGACGGAAGAGTCATTCCACGATCATGGAATACTCGGCATCTCAAAAAGTACTATCATTAGTACTTGGTGCTCGGTTATACGCAAAAGAAAAAGAAAAAAGAAAAAAACTTGAACCACGGGCTCGGCTTGATCCCTTCAAAGGGTACGTAGGCAGCTCATCATCGGATGGTCCAGCTAGGCCCCTCCTCCAAAAAAGGGGGAATGGGAGTACATCCATACTCTTCCTTTACAGCAAATCTCTTGCTCGACATCTATTCTCTTAATCATTCGTCAGGAATGTCGAGCCTTAGTCATTTTCACAACACAAAAGCAACACACTACTAGTCATTGCTGGCCACGATGATGAAATTCAACATTACTACCCGGGTCTCTTACATAGCCTCGACTATATTTTAAATGGCGTGCACTATCTAAACCTAGCTCGTCTTTAATCGCTGGTCTATATACATCCCGGAGCAATCTTAACGTTTATTCAAGCTAAACAAACCGGATATAAAGGCTCGGCTCATGCGCTCACATATTGATACAGATTAAACACCGAAACAAACAAACTCGTTTAAAACAACTCAAAAATTGTGGATAAAGCCTTCCAGGCATTGTACTTGCCATCGGCAAAAAAGAGTTGTTACAAAAAGAGAAGCTTAAACAAAACAAAGAAATAAAAAGATTCTACTCGGCCACCTTCTCGGGTGCCTCTCCTTCTTCCTTGTCTTCGGCTTCTTTGCCAGCATCTTCAAGGTTGCCTTCCTCAGGGACCTTGGCCTCAGAAGCCTCAGGGACCTCGGCCATAGGAGAAGAAGCCGGAGTAATTTCCGGAGATATGACCAATCCTTCCAGGATCTTGTTCACAGCCGCATCGAAGGACTGTCCGGCATTTTCATAATCCGGTATCCACTGTTGGGCCTCGGCCTTTAGCTCTGCAATCAGGGTCAGGTTCGCAGCATTTTGGCGGTCGTATATGAGATTCTTTAACAGATCTCGATTCATCTTGGCCACCTGCGATTTGATGCTCTCCAACATTGGGGCAAGAGACCCCTTGACGTCCCTTCTCGCATGACGAGAGACTTTCTCAAGCTCGGCTTTCAGCCGCTCGATCTCCTCATCTTTCTCCTCCTCGACTTTGGAGAGACAGTCATTATCGTGCTTAAGCTGAGAGCACTCTTCCCCAAGACTCTTGATCTGCTCGGCCGCTTCTCTCATCTCCTCATCGGCCTTGTCTTTCGACTCGGTCATTTGGGCAATAGAGCTCGCACTTGGGAGTTCAGCTGAGAAATGGTCCCTTCGTACCAAGTCATGTTGCGGTTGACCTCGCCGTTATACTATGCAACAATAAAAGAAAGTCAAATACCAAAGGAAAAGTGTAAGTATGTTAAGAATGATAAGTAAATTCTCGTTACCTAGATACCTTGGTAGGCGAGTTGGTCATAGCCTTCCGGGTTGGCCAGCGAGCCAAGGTCTGGTACCAGGATCCCCGGAAAAGTCACATTGGAAAACAACATCGCCGAACCGGCAAACCGGTCCTCGGGGATGTCAGCTGGAGTAATCCCTTTGGGGGATGCAGCCACGTTTGACCTAAAAGTGGTCTTCTTCGTTTTCTTTTTCGCTTTGGTCAGCTCGGCGGCGCTTACTTCCTCGGCATCTACCAATTCTTTGGCTTTTCTTTTCTTGGCAGCATGCTTCTTCAGAACTGAGCCTTCAGGCCTCTCCTCGGTCTCATGACCCTGAGTGATTGGGGGCAGCTCGGCATTCGCTTCAGGGGGCATAATGGCTAAAGGGTTTGGCTCGACAATGATGTGGTTAACCCTGATTGGGTTAGCCGCAAGCTCGGCTGCTTATTTTTACTTCTTCAATTGAAGCTTCAGCTCGCGAAGGTTGATTTGATGGCTCATTTCTTCAAGCATGTCTTCGGTTTGATCTTCTTCTTCTTCGGCTTCGCTTTCTTCTTCTAACGATGCGAAACCTTCGTCCCAGCTCTTAGCTGTCTCAACTCGTTCAAACGTAAACGTATCCTTCCAATGCATTCGACCGTCGCAAAGTTTATCGAAATCGGCTCTGAATGCGTTGGAAAGCAGGCTCTAAGAATAATTATCTGCATAATCAAAGAAGAGCTCGGTCAGATCACAGATTATTTATGAATAATAGTTCGAAGAATCAAGAGCCCTAACCGATCGGATCCCAACTCGTTAAAATCAGTGGGACATTCCGACCGACCGAAGCTCGGCTAATCTGAACGTAGAAAAAATGATTCGACCAACGGGCATCCTTAGAGGGAAACCCATGAATGATTCTCCTCTTCAGCCGGTTAGTCAGATAATATACGTTCGCCGAATTCTTTGTTGCCTCGGCAAACCTGAGAAGAGCAAGGTAATGCTCGGTGGTGAGCTCAATTCCGCATTCAAAACTCCTAACTAGGAGTCCAACCAATTGATAAATGGCTCGAGGAGTTAGTTGCGCGAAACTAACCTTGTGCCTAAATAGATAGTTCGTCATTACCTCCGGTATCAGGAACCAAAGCAGCCCGCGAGTGAAAAAACTTTCATACAATGTGAAGTACCCGATTGAAGGGGACTTGGCTCGATCATCCAGCTCGGGAACAAGCAGTTCATCTTCCCGACAATTAATCAGTTCGGTATTAAATTACGAGCTCGGCATCACTTCACACGCTTAGGATTAATTGTATGAGCTTTTGGGGGGGGGGGGGGGGGGGNGGGGGGGGGGGGGGGGAGGGCTAACTGTGGGGGGTCAAATATCCCCACCATCGTTCCAGGACTGATGAATTGAAGGAAATGATTAAGTGTCTACAAATCTAGGCTGAGGTCGTATCCTGAAACGTGACCTCGGCCACAGACGCATATACTGACGAGATACCGAGGAGGTCTACTAAGTCACATCCTCGGCATCGCTTTTATAGGCTTAACATGCCGAGCACACTAACCAAATCGTGTGCTCGGCATAGGGTGTTACATTCATAAAAACCGAGGACATTATCTTTACCATGTCCTCGGTCGATATTGAACCACAGCTTTTATCTTAGGATATGCCGAGCTCATTATCTGGATCATGAGTTCGGCACGTTCATACACATGACTTTGGCTGACAAGCAACTTAGAGAAAATGCCGAGGAAGTGCATCTGAGTCCTTTCCTCAACATAACTTTCTTCTCAAGACATGTCGAGCACATTTACCGAATCATAAGCTCGGCATAGTCTAGAAAACATTTGGTCGAGGACATCATTGATGTCTTGTCCTTGGCATAATTTGTATCATGTGCTTTGTGCCGAGGAAATAACTAAATTATTTCCTCGGCCTGTTCTCACTTTTTCTTGAAGACCGAGCTGATCGACATACAGTGATGGGCCGAGCGGCTCAATGCCTGTCTAAGAGATTAAAAGGCCCTTAGCCCAGGAGAACAAGCCGACTTGAAGGGAAAATGCAAGAAGGATCAGGAAGATACGAGAAGATCTAGGAGTTTAACTTATCTAAGTTGGCATAATCTTGTATATATACTTTCTTAGGTTAAACTTGTATGATCATCTCTTTTTAGCCTAAGAACCCTAAGAAAAGCTTACGCTACGAAAGACTCTTATTCATAATCAATACAAAGCAATCCTTTGCTAGTTCTTTTTTTTGTTTGTGTCTCGCTCTTTGTATCGAGTCCCTCATCCAAAATCTCGAACAAATAGTGATTGTGTTATTTTACCCACACAAGAATGAGATTTTATAAGAGCAAATCCTGTAATTGATGAATTTTCATATTTGACACTCGGATGGAATGACATGTCTTTAGTAAAACAGTCATATATTTTCAACCACTAATCAGAATGACTTGAAATCACCGCTAAAGTGAAGCTAACTCAATTTCTTATGCCGTGTCAAAATTTGAGATTGAAATTTCTACGGAAAGACCTTTGTCTGACATGATCTTTAAGATATTTTAGATTAGTTCTGCATTGTTATTTCACTTGTTTGCTTACTTTTTTCTTAGACTCCATTCAAATGTGTTTCAACCTAATAAAACTCCAAATACACTTAAAGTACGACTGAAAAGGAATATCTTCTAGGCATCCAAACAATTCCTAAATATTTAACACCAAAAAATCATAAAAAAACAAGAAGATCATCAAATATATATAGGCAACAATTTTTTCTTCTTAAGGTATCAAAATCCTTTGGGCCGGATCGCGGATACTCATTTAATTTAGATATCATTTGAGAACTTCAAGTCGTGAAACACCTATAATTAAACTATAGTAAGTGGTCTTTACACATGGCAGTCTACACTCAATCATATTTCTAATTACACAAAGTTAGAACCAGAATACACATACATATTTAGTTTCCAATGAGTAAACTTGGGCTCAGTTAAAATCTAAACCTAGGAATCGATTCCACTACACATATTTGTGTTCTAATGAATAAGTTCTACTTGTTTAACTCATATATCAGAGATATTTTTAGCTAAAGCTAACACACTCAGTTTCCTCGTGTTTATGTATATATATATCCACCATGAAATGTATTGCTTAGGTTTAACAAGAAACAAATAAGAATATTTTTTGTCCAAAATAAACCCCATAATTTTTTGTTTTTTGTAAACTAAAAGATGATCCGGGCTTTTACCACCCAACTAATTCTTTTAGGGTGAGTGTAGCCGTCGAGTAACCCACTCACCGGCAAACCCCATGTTTTACCTGATTCAAATTTTGTGGCACTTTTCATTCAACTTAAGTTCCAACATGTCTATGTCTTATTCAGACAATTTTTGCTCTTCATTTTTCTACTTTTTAAAAGAATGAGTCATACAACTCAAACTCCCCAGCTTAAAATTGATTGTTATATGTATACCAAAAGTAATATAAATCCAAACCATTAATGTTGCCTAATGCTCCAAACCTACAACATGTTGTTTTTGTTCCAAGAGTTATCACACTTTAAGTTTGCCGAAAGAGCTTTGTGGGTTTCTTATGGAGCAATATATTCATAAGGTTTTGTCGTAAGTTGGATTGATACCTTCGAGATTCTTTACAAAAAAAAATTCCTTCTATAATATTATTAAACAAGGGAAAGATACATGGGTGAGATACAGGGGGTGTGAAACAAACGGAAATTGATCACAAGTCGATCAATCTCCTACAACCAGTGATGAAGTTGCATGAACGACTTCAGATTCTAAAGCCTGTGAGGGGAGCATAACAAAAGACAAAGTAGGAATAGCTTCTAACTTGATAATTACTAATCCACACACTAAAACTATAAGCAATTCGATTAAAATTAAACTTCACACAACCTAAGATCAGACCAAGGAACCATAGAAACTCCATTGAATTGAGGCTACCTTGAGAGAATTAACCCAAACTTCGATTCCAAGATGCTTCGAACCTTCACAGAGATAAGATGAAAACAAATCGGAGGGGCTTCGGACGAAGGAGACCCTTGAACTAGCCACATCAGAAGCTTGAGGATGAAAAGAGCCGATCAGTAGTAGAGGGAGAAAAAAACGCAGCCATCGGACGTTTCTAACCACACACAACAGAGACTGAAACCGGATCGGACTCCGGTGAAGGCAAAGAAGCTCCAAAAGGTTATATTGAAGGCATGCAAAGAAAATTGAAACTTGATTGACTTAAAGCTTTGACCGTGCAAGCATGCAACATCAAGAGACAACCGGATTCAACCCAATCAACAGATCGATGTAAGGAGATCATCAAAGGAGAGCGAGATACCGAATATCATAGATCTGATCGATAATCCGTGCTCCTCACTACAGGAAATTTGAGTATTCTTAGTAGTAGAAGATAGTGGTTTTTCATATATGTTATGGTAGAGTGATTGGAAATTTGTTCATAGCATTTATTTAGTGACAAATGCTATGGCATGTTGGGCGCGAAAAATATTTGTTCTCCCGCTTACTGTTTTAGCTTCCCGTGATTTATAATAGCACTAAAACGCTATCATAGAATATAGCGGAAAAAAAATATTTGTTTCCCTCCAAACTAAGTAAAAAATAATTTGGGAGGGAAAAAATGAAAAGTTAGGAGGGAAATTTTGTAAATAAATAAATTTGGGAGGTAAAAATAAAAAGTTAGGAGGGAAATTTTATAAATGAATTATTTAAATAACTTATAACAAAATGAAAAAGAAAAATATTACTTTTAAAATCAATTTTTGTAAAAATAATATATAAGTTGTGAAACATAATAATTATATAAAATATAAAAAAATAAAATTTTAAACAGTTATAAATAAAATAACAAGAAAATAAAAAGGTAAATGAAAAAATACTATTGAAATAAAAATAATAAAATCGTTTTATAATATATTTTTTCTTAATTAATAATGAAAGTTTTTAAGAAAATTATTTTAACTATACAAAAAATATTTTAAAAAATACTAAAAATAGAAAATAATAAAAGAGGAGTTATAACTTTTAATTTAAGGTCCATGGTCTCTTAATATAAATATTTGGCTTTTTAGGGATGAAAAGTATTTGGTTTATAAATAATTTCAAACATAAAAAATACAATTAATATACACTATAATAGCTTATTTTTTCGTTCTAACAAAAAAAAGAAAAATACAAAGTAAAAGAAGAAAAAAACATAAACACCACGTTTAGGAAATATACATAAATTTTGATGGAAAGTATTTTATTTTTTTGTAAGATTAATGAATGTTTCGTTTAAGATTTTAGAGTATAAGTTATATGTTTAAGAATTTAGGGTTTTTTGGTTTAAGGTTAGGGTTTGGGGTTTAAGGTTTAGGGTTTGGGGTTAGTGTTTAAGGTTTAGGGTTGAGGGTTCGGGGTTTAGGGTTTAGGTTTTAGGGTTTTAGGGTTTAGTGTTTAGGGTTTAAGGTTAAAGGTTGAGTTTTCAGGGTTTAGGCTTTAGATATTTTATTTATGGTTTAGGGTTTAAGGTTTAGGATTTGACTTATGGTTTAGGGTTTAAATATTTGTTTCATAAACCCCAAACTCTAAACTCCACTCTTAATTAGCAAAGACACATGACTCCTCTTATACTTTAAATCATATCCCCCAAACTAAACCTTAAACCATAACACCCAAAACCATAAACTTTAACCCTAAGCTTTAACTCATTCACCCAAAACCTAACCCTTATCCCAAAAACATAAACCCTAACCCTTAAACCCTAAATCCTAAACCTTAAACAATTAACCCATAATCCCAAACCGTTAACTCTAAACTATAAACTTTAACCCTAAACCATAAACTTTAACCCATTCACTCTAAACTGTGAACCCTAACCCCTAAACCTTAAACCCTTAACCCCATACCCTAAAACCTAAATCGTAACCCTTAAACTCGAAACCCAACCCCTAAAACCCATATCCTAGCCCAGAAACTCTAAACCATATACTATAAACTCTTAATCAAACATTCATTTATCTTTGAAAACAAAAATCATATATCAAAAGTTATATGCGTTTTGATTAATAGTTATGATATAAGATGCCACAACGTATACAAATCTTTAATATACTTTTTTGACTATTTTAAGATATATATTTATTAAGAGTTTAAAATATACGGTATAGGGTTTAGGGTTTATAATGTAGGAGAAATTATAATTCTTTGATCATTTAGTTATGAATCAGGATAATATACATATATGTTTAGGTTTCAGATATATCTTAATTAACACAAAAATATTATTGTTTATGGCATCATAATACATGAATTTTGTTTTATATAGTATTATGGTTTTAAGGGGAGTTATGAATGTTTGATTCCAAGTTTAAAGTTTCAAAATACAATTAATTTTTTTAATATATATTTTAAGGGTTTATGGTTTAGAGTTTATGAATATTTAGGAATTTTTTTGTGTTTTATTCCAACTTTAAGGTTACACAGTTACAAGATTTTTATCTTGCTATTAAGAGTATGAAATAACATAAACTATTATTTATGGACCGTTTCTCTGGTTTGTGGACGGCGAGAGAAAGGGAAAGTGGTTTGTGGTGGTCTCCATGGATCTGAGATTTGAGAAGGGGAGAGACACCGTATTTTCCTACGGTGTAGCGTATTTTGAATTTTTACGTATTTTGTATTTATGTTAAAAAAATGAATAATATTGTATTCTATTATTTAATTTGCAGCACAAAACAAATATTATATTATTGTACAAATTTGTATATATTCGTATAAATACAAATTATATATATATAATACGGTATTAATTAAAAATATTGTATTAAATACGTACAACACATAATAAACAATAACATTATACAAATGCTATTATAAAAGTATACCATTCAATGGAGATAAACGTTATGTTTGATTAAGAAACGATAATACACAAAAAAGCGCTATCGAAAGCGGAGGACCTATCGCCACGTGTCCAGACTTAGCGTTTATCAGGTGATACACAAAGTTTTACCCTATGTATTTTTAACTGCAAGTACACAGCAACTAATCAGTTATAGTATTTAAGGATCGAATCCACAAAGACCGAAATAAAATATACAAACAAATTAATAAATTCTAAATAAATGCAAGACAATTGGTTTTTATGTTTTCTAACTGTAGGGAGACACTAAATGATTTTTTAGGTAGTTTTTATCAATTTAGACAAACGGTAGGCCTTGAGAACTTCACCTAGACTCAAATCTGAACTAAATTACGAACAATGTCGATCGACACTGATATGGTGTCGATCGACACCCTATGTACAAAAACTATACAACCTTTAACTCTAGAACATGAACAATCTATCAAACAAATCCAACTCTCGCTGAGACTTACTAACTTAACTTAAATATTAGAAAGACCAACTCTCGCTGAGAAATCCTATGAAATTCAAATTAGCATTATCAAACATATTCAATTTGTTCACTAGCTAATCTAAACCAAATCTCTTTGAGAAGAGATAGCTATGTCTCTTAAGATTGATTCCAGCAATTTATTAGCACTCTCATGCATAATAAATTCCCTATAATCTATACTCTAGATGGCCAACCTAAAGCATAGCATTAAGAACAATCTAAGAGAAGAGTTAAATATGTGGTACATAATTTAAGCTATGGTAAACAGAAAATCATCATAGTTTAAGAACCCTAAACCTAACTAACAAACTATTCAGACATAACTAAGCATTTCATCATGCAAAATCAATGAAACAATAATCTGAATAATACTCTAATAGAAAATAAAAAGGGTTTAGAGAATCCTTCTCCCTTACAAAATTCTATGAGAATAAGAATATTGTATGAGCCTAAAAAAATGGTTGTAGAAAAGTATTTATAAGGGACATGACGGATTTTAGAATTATGGAATTATCATAGAAAATTTAGGGAAAAATCTTGATCTTGAGATTTAGGAAATATTAGTGAATATCCTGTAGGGTGTCGATCGAAACCAGGGTGGTGTCGATCGACACTCCCTTCTGATATTGCCAAATTTCTTTGTATTCTTTTTCGCCTCTCCAAGTTTATTCCATTTTTGCTCCATAATTCTTCTCGATCCTTCCAAAGCTCCAAAACACGTTCATGCACCTAAAATGACTCTTTTGAACTCTAACAATAATAATATAGACTCTAAAATAAATATAAGTATAAGTTTATTATAATAAAAACTGGTAAAATATGAGATATATCATCTCGCCGGACTTAGCCTTTGGTTGCCCTCAAGCAAACATAAACCAAACTGTGAAAGAGGTTTGAAAATATAAAACTCACCTTGCTTGGAGGATTGAAATGGTCTTGACCAATTTAGTAATCCACGCACTTGGCTGACTAATCTAGAATTTGACCGCCTTGTACTTCTCCAAAGACTTCCTTAGCATCCAAATAAACCCACAGCCTTATTATGAAGCCGATGCCATTTTCATAGCTTGTCTCTCCTTCCGATCTCAATGCATTCGAAAGTTCTAGAGTCTCTTTCCATTCGATGCTTGCCAAACTCGCACTTGAACAGAAATATTCATTACTCTCCCTCAGACTTGAGACTTTCTTCTTTTTTTTCCTTTCTTTTTTTTAATCTGAATAATACAAGAACAATAATAAATTGAATAAACTTCCTATGGGGGAATAAGTCACTTTTTAGAAAGAGAGAGTAGTAAATGCTTTCTCTTGTTGAATCTAGTAAGCATGAATGGAAGAATCAAATCCTAGTGCATTGATCACATTGAAGAGGT
>OVAP01002196.1:0-20354 GCA_900406295.1 Aurinia saxatilis
CCAAAGCCTAGTGTTTTCCCCATTGATTCAAAACCCTTAGTAATTAGCATTTTTTAGTTAAAACCAAAAACCATTATCCTAGCTTTAATTTAGAATTTATTTAAATTAGTTTGTTTAGTTTTTCGGTCTTCGTGGATTCGATCCTTAAGTACTATAACTGATATTTGCTGTGCACTTGCAGTTAGAAATACATAGGGTAAAACTTTGTGTATCATATTCTCCGGACCCCAACACTTCAATCAATAAAAAAAGTTCTATTTACCTTCGCAAAGCACATACCACCAAAACATAGTATAACCGGGTACACAATATTTTGACCGCTAACAAATTCGTAAAATAAGCCATTAAACGTTATAAGTTAGAATAACCGGACAAAATCATATTCACCATTGTTGTGTTCATATAACAAAAACAAAATATTACCGGATACATCTATTTTTGGACCGTTACATTACATCGTATAAATTTATCTTAACCGGTACTTCTAATCATTACCGTACAAACACATTCATACCCGGGTAACGATATCATTGAGTATCCACGATGTCAATCGTAGCCCACTGCGAGTTCACGGTGACAATGTATGCGGTTCTCGTCCGGAACTTGTAACTCTCCACAGGTTAGCTTTGGTAATCATCATGGGTCAAAGTATATAAAAACCAATGGATGTTGAGATATTACATATATAATAGTCGTCCAAATATATATATAACCGGTTAACAATTTATATTTTGATATACACACTATTCATTATATGATTTTTTTTTCTAGGGTTTAGAGATCATAGATTAGAGTTTACATTAATGCTAGTCTAGTAAATTCAGTATTAGTCGTCTTACATATTTGTTGTACCTTAATATCTTAGACAATTATATAACCATAATTATAACCGGCTAACAGTTTATATGGTGGATACTCACCGGATTTGAACCGTGAACTTTAATATTGTCGTCGGAATTCAATCATTACCGCCAGGTCATCACCACCGGTGAGTATCATCACCAGATCGTCATCATCGTCCCCGGATATTCATCGTCATCAGCAGATCCTCATCACCACCACCGGATCTCCATCATTGTTACTGATATTCATCACCATCACGATGAGAAAGAGAAAGAGATTAGGGAGATGAAAAAAAGAGAAAGAGAGATTGAGAGAGAGAGAGAGAGAGAGAGAGAGAGAGAGAGAGAGAAGAGATCAGATGAAAATCTTTGGAGAGAGAAGAAAAGATAAGGGAGAAAGAGAATAAGAAAGAGATTTTATTGATGAAAATCTTTGGGTTGTGTGAGGAGGTGGAGAGAAGCATAGGTCTGTAGAGTCTAAGATACGCTACAATACTCTACAGATTTCCTTGGTTGTGTAATTGAGAATTGGGAGAGGTTAAAATCGTCATTTCACCACTTCTCTATCTATACATACACAAATACTCCCTCCGTTTCATAATAAGTGTCGTTTTAGAGTTAAATTTTTGTTTCATTTTAAGTGTCGGTTTGCTTTTTAATTCAAATTTATTACCAAATTTCAAGTTTTATCCCCATTTTTCAAGTTTATTAATTATTAAAACCAAAGAATATAACATATTAAATAGGGATAAAAATTTTTTTTTATGGTTTTCTTAATTTGTGTAAAATATGTCAAAACGACACTCTTTAAGAAACAGAGGGAGTATAATCTAATACTACCATTTTACAAATTAACACATCTACTAACTAATATACTCTTAGTTTAAAGGGTTAAACTTTGGGGCTATCAGATGACTCAGTAAAATATTGATAGCAACCACAAAAATGATCAAAACTATACGGGTTCGAGTTGGGTAATCTGAAATGATCAAGGTCAGCATGTCAATTCGGGAACATCTCAACTACTAAAAGCTAGATCTGAGGGATTGAGCTTTCTAAATGCTTTACAAGTTGTGTGGAGCCAACATCTAACCAATATTTGGTTTGTTGAACTTAACCTTTTGAATGAAAGTGGTGAACATCGGGACTTAGCATCTAGACTTTCATGTATGGCATACGAAGCTGGGCTCAAATGCTTCCTCATTCTTTGCTGGATCATTTTTTAAATTTGTTTCAATATGATCATATGTTAATAAAAGAAAAAGATTGTTAAAATTTGTCAAATGTAAAATACTCAGCCGATGAATTTATTCTATCTTTTTCAAGTGATTGATGATGTTCGTTTTCATGATGAGGTCCGGATGATAGTGCCATGGTTGCTATGGAATTTGTGAAAGAATTGTAACAAAATATTGTTTGAGAGCACTTTTATTCCAAGTGACAGTGTGGTAAAGAGAACATTGGAGGAAGCTATAGAATGGGGAGAAACCCATAAGCAAGGGGATGTTCAATACGATCATCATCATGAGCATGACAACGTGTGGGAGGCTCTAACCTTTGGAATGCTTAAATGTAATATTGGCTCATCGTGGTCTTCACATAATCAGAATTCGGGTGCAGCATGGGTTCTTCGGGATGAACATGGTCGTGTTCTTCTGCATGGCCGTCGGTCATTTGCCAATGTTGGGTCCGAAACAGAGGCCGGTGTTTTGAGTTGGTCATGGTCCTTTGAATGTATCAAAACATTGCGATATTCGGTGGTGAACTTTGCTGCCTCAATGTCTACTATTGTTAATGCCTTGTTGCATCCTAGACTTTGGCCGGCGTTGGAAATGATGGTGGATCAGCTCTTAAGATGTTTACAAGATCAGCATGGTTGGACGGTAAGCTTTGAAACACATAAAGCTAACCAAGGTGCTTTAGCTATTGCTAAAAGTGTGGTCAAAGAAATGCGTACTCAATTATACATAGCTTTGAGATATCCACAATGGCTTGAAAAAACTTTAGAGATGAATTGATGGGCTGGAATGGGTGAATCGGTGGGTTTAGACTTTGATTTTGCCAAATATGTTCAATGGCTTTCTAGTGAGCAAAGTGTTATACTCTGTTTTGTTTTGGTTACATAGATTTCTCTTGTTACTATTTACGTTTAATATATAGAGGAAAAAATATATATATATATATACTCGGCCGATCAGTTGGAACCCGGAGAATTTGAAACGAAGCCGAACTCTAAATAAATTTGTCTAGCTTGAAGTAAACTAGAAATATCCATTTTTTAAAGCCATATCTTCACATTGATCTTTGTTTTCAGTTTTTCTATAATCACCATATTTTTGCAACACCAAAAGTATATAAGAAAATCCAACTGCAATAAAGCAGTACCAATTAACCGAGAACACCGAGAGCACACTCAAATAGTAAATGGCAAACATTGATCAACACCGAGAGCACAGTCAAATAGTCAACACAAAGCCCATAATCTCGTAAGTCACTGATCTTCATGAGAGATGAATAATTCCCACCAGGTTCTCTTAAACAACCTGCTCTGCAAGTTCAAACGCAAAAGGCGGTCCTTTATTTTTGCGTGAGGGAAAATTAATCGCTTATCTGACAAAAAAAAAACAATTATGTGTACCTCCAAAGTTTTACATGTATTTGGCTAGCCATTGCTTGCACATATCAAGGACAGTGAGCGAATTGGCATGTAGGGCTTGATGAGCTACATATTGGACATCAGCCACGCTTCCGCTTCTAGACGCAATCTGGAAAGCGCTTTTCAGGCGGCCACATACCACACAAGCCAGCACCTTCCTGCACTTGTTTAAAGTCAGATGTGGATCAGCCGAACGATCCCGCACAACTGTTTACCGCTTTTATGTTATTATATATACATGAAAGAACATTCATGAAACAGAGTACTTCCGTCAATAAAGTCACCAAAATTAGTGGTACTCAGGTGATGGCAAAATAGTCCAGGAGTGATACACTTTTCTATATACTGAAACATAGTGGAAGATCCAAACAATTGTAACTGCAAAAGATCTTACCGGTGGCTGCTTGTTAACATGTCTATGAGACGGTCTGGGCGCTCTTTGTGCTTGTTGGCATATACATTGATGGCAGCACCCAGGACCTGCAACATTCAGAGGATATAAGCTTTTACCAAAGTTATCGCTAATAATTACCACATCATGAAGAAAATACGAAAAGATATATCCAGATATTGACCAACCCTATATGTAAAACAGGTGTCAACATATTGACAAGCAAGAATATTGCTTGAGAACAGATTCTTTTGGCCAATAATTAAATAAACGCTTCTGAATTCCTACAAAAGAGTTTTTGTTGGACCCCAATAGTCTTGAACAACGGCATTGTCAAGTACCTGATCCCAGTCATCATCTTGAATTGTTCCCTTAATGTTTTTGAAAAGTTCTGTCAACTGACTGCCTTTCTTCCTATCAGCTAATGATGCAGCAACACCAGCATATATATCAACGGCTGCTTAGAAGTAAGGGAATAGTCAGATACAATGCACAACAAGATTTCACGTATATAAACATAAAATAATTAGGCACCTGAGAGTTTGAACTCATATATAACTTGAAAAGCTAAGTCAAAATTTTTCTCTACAAGAGTCTCTACTATCTCACATCTTCTCCTGAAAGTAAGAGACAAAAAGACATCAGCTGAAGTTGTTCCTTTGAATCTTCACCAAAGAATATATGATTAATTATTTAGTTTTGATCTTGTCATTATTATTCGGAGTAGGCACATCTATCAGGACGGCACAAAAACTGCTGTTCACTTATCTGGACAAGGGAAACATCCTCATCAATTATTTAACAGGCCTTCTATCATAGCTATGTGAATAGAAAGCTAGAAATGATTCTGAAACACTAGGTAAGTCTCTCTCAGAGTGTCAATAAAAAGTGGACTGGCTCCAAAAAAGTGAAATTTCTTTAAAGCCGATTACATTTTGAGTACAAACCTGGATGTCTCTGAATCGTTTGGATTTCCAAACAAGGAATGCTTCCACGGTACTCCTTCAGAGTCATTGAAGGACTTAACCACATCGATCTATAGGAATAATGAACAGATGATGTAAAAGTTGGTGGAATGACAAATCTATATCGCCGTGCTTTCTATTCAGAAGGTATGGTCTAATACTTAATCAGAAGGATGGCATAAACCATGTTCAGGGTTACCTGCATTTTCACCCGAGAGGACAACTTAACGAGAGCTTCTTCACTCAGCTTCTCAGAGGCACTTTTTCCTCTAACACCCTTTGCTACAAGTTTTTTCGAGTCTGAACTTCTGTGACGTGCTGTCAACGCTTCTTCAAAGTGTGCCTGTATCCAGAGGTTAATTAGGGAACAATACTTGAAAAAGAAAAACAAGCGACATAGTAGTTATTTTAAATTTTCCAGCACCGGCATGCTTATGATTGCAGTACTGTTCACCTTTTAGGCCCCAACGTTTATAAATGTAAGAAGAGAAAAACCTTTCTAACTCCAACTTTTAGAATTGCTTTATTTCAGATTATGGTATAATATTTAGCTAATGAAAGGAGAAGGAAAAAGCATACCAGCTCCAAATCTAAAAATTATTATCTTTTAGTTTCTAAGGACTCTAAACCACATTATAATGCTTAAACTAACACATTCCACAGAAAAGTGCATTTTGAAAACCTGCAACTCACTTAGACGCTAGCATACTTTGGATTCACTTAGTTAATAAGTATATTCAGAGGATATTGCATGTAAACAAATTTCAGGAAACCCAGTACAGACAAAACAGAGAGATGAAAAAAAAAGTGATGGGGAAACAGCTAGTTGCACCTTTGCATGCTCAAGATGCCTTACAGCTTCCTCCTGAGTGGTAGAATTCATAAAAAGCTGAATACAGCAGTACCCGGAAGTGATGTAATCCTTCTTGAGGACCTGACCATTATAACTGAGTGAATTAGCATTATGTTTCATAAGTATTTCAGAAAAGGCTTTCTCCAGGATAATTCATACAGATTTGCAAACCACTTACATGTAGGTCATGGTCAGTAACACATCATTAGAAAAAACACATGTGGTCGCATCAAAGTTAATACATAAGAGTACAAATACAATAATTGCAGTCATAGTCATAAGCACATACGATAAAGCTCTTAAATTATAGGTTCTGGTTTTAGGGATGCACAACAAAATAATTTCAAGCTTTGGATCAAGATTTATTGTATAGATTGCAGCAAGGGAGATGCAAAGTAGAGAGAATAAGATTAGTTGAGGAATTTTGGGATATGGTAGCACAACTTTTTACACTAATATTCGTAGAAATCATCTGTCTGCATGACTATATAACAGTCTAGCAGAACCTATCTGCATGCAGCACAGGAAAGAAAAAACTACATCCCAGTTAGTATAACAGAAGGTGAAAACTTCCGAGTGGGAATAACAATAAGTTGGAGGAAAAGAAGCATGACAATAAAGTTGTTCTCACCAAAAACTTGTATAGGTAGTTGAAATGCCGGTTGATCTCAAAGAAAGCACAGATACGTGTAACAGCCCCAGCTATGTACTGATTTATGGCTTGATCTTGGTGCTTTACAGCTTCAAGTCTTTCTGTAATTACTTCTGCAAGGGATGAGATAGCTCCATAACCCACACAAAACTCGCACAAACTTTCAACGGTTCCATATTCTGTTGCCAGGGGATCTGTTCGTTGAGGTGATGAAGTCGAGCATACTATGCCCACAGATGAAGTTTGTAATGGAGGGGGGAGAGCAGTTAGCGGAAAGAATAACATGCATGCATCTTTATAGTGACCATGCCGGAACATAAAACCAAGCAGGTTCTGGCGAGCATGCTGCAGAATCAAAAGAAAAAAAACCAATGAACCAAAACAAAGTAATGTAACCAATTCATATGTTTTAAAATAATTCTAATTTGATGCAACTAAAAAAGCACACATGAAAACCGGGTTCCACCTAATGACATTTTGAAGACAGATATTGTGAGGCAATTCTTGGACAGCTAAAGTTGCAAATTCCAAAATTCGTTAGAATATTATTTCTTACTTCCTGCAAGTAGTTGGTACACTCAGAATAGCGAGTAACATCCAAGTTGCATCGAGGCCCATCTTCAAAGCCCGAACCGGGCACAGAATTATTAGTTTCTGATTCCAAAGATCTCCTTGACCTCTCTGAACGAGGGAAAGTAGATGGCATATGCAGAACATTCAGGTATGAGTCTGCTGATAAAGAATCGTCCAAAATTGTTGGCGCGCTTTTGGCCAAATGGTCATACCTGAACATGTATAAAAAGTCCCAAGAATAAGGTCAAGTGGTGGATTACCAAAGTCTTTTAGTTTTTCTTTCCCCTTAGACTGTAAATAATCATGACTCTATTCTTCATCTACCAGTTTCATAATTCCTCAAATCTTAGCATTAAGCTGTTTTTTCTATCTTTTTTGTGAGATAATTTGCTAATTCACAAAAAAGGTAACTGTCAGACTATGCCAGTATGCCCTATACTAGGATAACAGTTAGTTAAATACAGACACTTACATGGAACGAACAGTTGACACATCCACAGGCGGACCTCCTTCAATTGTATTTATTATTTCCTGGATGACATCAGGAATGCCTTCCCCCTTTAATTGAAAGGCTTGCCTATAGAACAGAATAAGGACTGTATTACTGCGCGCAGCCTAAGGTTGAAATATGCAGATAGAGCATAACAATTCATGTGTTTTGCTACTACAGCTGTTAGCACGTACTTGAATTTGACTCGAGCTTGGGCATAGCGCTCCATCCGTAACAAAGCAAGACCCCATGCTTTCCACACAGGAAAAACATCGATCTGAAATTAGTCAAATACACAACCAGAAGTTATTGTGCGGAAGTGCCTTACTATTGGGTAGAGAATAAAGCTATACGTTTTACCTTGCATTTCTTGCACATATAGACTGCCATACTATACCGTTCATCAGATATTAATCTGTCTCGTAGACATTCAGATGACAATTGATCAGCAATGTCATTAAGAGATGCAGCAATTCCAGACCCTAGGAGACTCTGCAGCAACTCTGCACGCCCTAACCAGATTTCTGCAAGTGAGAGAATTTCGGATTGTTCATCTGTTGACTGACTGCCAATACTGGAGCTGCCAGCATCAGAAGATATATCATCATCTTTGCTTCTTTCACCATTGTTATTGGTTGATTCAGTGGCACCCAGAAGCTTTCTCAGCAATGATTTTGCATAAGATAAACCCTGCACAGACATTAAAAAATAATTGATTTAGGCATCCAAATCAATAGCAGCCCTTCCCACGGAGGTAAGCAAGTTATAAGAAATGCAAGATCAACCATGTATGTTTGTGATATAAAAGGTACCCTCCAAATATGCTTCGGGGCAAGCAATTAAATAAAAATGGGTATTTAATGGTCATACCTGCACAAATGCCTCCGTCGCATGATATGCTCGGCCAACTGTTTCAACAGACGCACCCTCTGACAACTGCTTGGAGCTCAACACGTTCTTCATTTGATTGATGCATAAGTCCATGGCACTTCTTGCAGATACTAGCTCATCTGAACAAAGTGAGAGTAGAGCCTAGAAGAAGAGCAGTGTCATGAACCACGAAGCTTACATTACTGTCACAGGTGAATAAGAATAGTATTACCTTGAAGAGAATAATATCTGGGGTGCTTTCATATTTGTGAGATGCTCGTACAGCTTCATCTTTTGTTGTTTGACCACTTAGCATCCATTCTTCTGCAATAGAAACAGAAGGTAGCCTGTCTTGCCCCTCTGCTGAATAAGATGACCCCTGATCCTCTGGAATACCTGTCATTGCCTCCCAAGCAGCTCTCTCAGGTGCCCCCAGTCTGGAATTCTTTCTTTTGCGATAAACATCCTTTGAGGTTGTCCTGCTTTCAACATTACGTGGAGCCCATGAAAATGCTCTTCGAGCCTCTCTCTGAAAATTGCTTAAACTACTCGTGAAGGATGCTTTCGCTGCAGGTCCTGCTCTTGGCTTTTGTCTTAGCCGTGACGCAGACACAGTTATCCGAGGTTCTCTAGGCGGTGGGCTGATTGTAACAGCAATTGCTTTGGCTGCATAGGCTACAATTACATTGTTATCTCTTAATGCTGGGAACTCTCTGAGTATCTGAAGGAAACATAAAAGTAAGTCTCAGAACGTCATCAAGAGCAAACATAGCAAGGAAGAATAGAGGAACCACTTTTTCTAAAGATACATAAACATGAACAGAGTTACAGAAGTGCATTTCTAAATAACAGATATAATATGCAGCAAAGTACCGAGACGAAAGAATCACGCAAAATTCAAAAGAAAGGTGTCTCGAGATGTACCAGTGAGGCATATTGTAATTGTTTTCTCATCAGCAGAGCTTCCAAAATTAATTGAGGATGCTCATGCAGCGAAGAGCATCTTTGTTGCCAAGGAAGCGGCAATGCAGCTAACACTTTCAGACCTAAAGCCCAGGAATTAAGCCGAGCAACTTCCAAATCCGACAAATTGCTATCTCTTCGCTTTAGGAAGAAATGGACCTACAGGAAGATGAAACAAACTATGACCCCGTAACGCCATGAAAAAATGAAGAAATAAGTTGTTACCAGGAGCTGTTTTGAACGAAGGTCAGGTAATAATTGCATTGCACCCATAACCACTGGTAAAGCATCAGCCGAGTCTTGAAGTGAAGATAGAAATCGAGACGCTTCAGCAGGACCACCACCATTGAGTGGATCAGTGGTTAACAGCTTTACGAGCTGTCTTCCTTGTAATTCTCGTCTAAGATCTATTGACAATTCGGCACTTTCAGCCACTTCCAGAGCCGCGTAAACAGCTCCTTTCCCAGCCAATCTTAGAGCCAAGCCTTCAGGGTCTTCTTTACACTCGGCTTCGACCTGTCCCATTGAGATTTGTGTATTTGAGAGTGACACCTTGAGCATACTGAGAGCCAAACATTGATCTCAAACAAAAAGGGCAAACATAACCTCTTGCCAGCTTTTATGGCGATCATCTGCAGAAAGTATGTGGCTGTACTTCTGTAGAGCTTGTCTCCTGTGCAATACCTAGATCCACAAACAAGAATGAGAAAAAAGGTATCGAGTATGAATCTGGAACTGAAAGCAAAACTCTCTCATACCTCATAGCTAACTGGATCATTTTCTAAAAGATGACAACTACACATTGTGAGAACATTTAGAGCTGCATCAAGCTCCCACGTACGCATATACCTGAAACCAGGACATACCAGAACTTCAAAACTGATCCACGACAGGACAAAATGGCAGATAACTGTTTGAAATAAGCCAACAAAAATATATATATACATATATCTATATATATATATATATATATATATATATATATATTCCAAGTCTACTAACATGAGCGTAGATCCCACGTTATACATGTGTATACACAGACATTACTATCNTGAGCGTAGATCCCACGTTATACATGTGTATACACAGACATTACTATCAATTTAAAATAATATTTGGCAGACTTAAGTGTAGAAACAGAAAGAATGAATGTCGTAGCATGAGGCATTCATACAGATCTACCAATGAATTATATGTATGAAGTCAAATACATATAGGAAAAACATTAAGGCATTAAGTAGGCAAAAAATCATTGGATAACATAGATAATAAACCTCTTGAGGCGTGTATAACTTTCACTGAAAGCTTATGAAATTAAGGCAATTGTGCACTCTGCAAGACATTAGCTTCTATCACAGCCATCTTATGCTGACCCTAGAGCTAAACTAAAACCCTCTACCTGCAGTATTTTCACTTCTTTTATATAAAAAACTTAGTGCAATTGGATACCTTAGATTTCCATTACAGAAATTAGATGCAAAACTTACTTTATATGTTATCAGTCATCACCTAGTGATGGATCAGGTCAAAGCACTGCCGTTGGACAGTGTTCAAGACAACCAATCAAAATGAGAGTAACGACCATTGAAATCTCTCCAGGAAATATATATATTAGAATAAAATTATTCATACTAATGGTCACATCTAAAACATAATGCTTAAACCAACCTTTGGCTCTTGACCAAAGTGGCATATAAATAGATCACACTGCACTTCAGAGCTGTAATAAACTTACTTAAGAGCCAGTGTCGCTGCTAGCTGTTTATCCTTTAGCCGCAAGCAATACTGCCAACTGTTGCTCCAGATGCTCTGGCCTCCATATCCCTGAGATCGTCCTAACGTTGAAATATTATCTTCTGTACTTTTGATTAGGAGCTGAAGTAACCAATCAGAAGCCCCATTCCGCAAAAAGCGGTCTGAAAGCGCTAAAGCATCCATTAATTTTCCTTCATCAATTAATCTAGCAAAAGCTCCAACAATCAAACACTTAATTATCTCAAAATAAAAAATATCCAGAATATCAGGAGGAAAAGAAGAAGCACGGCATATAAGGTAAACTGACATACCTATTTACAGCTTTCTCATACGGTACTTCATTCTCCCAATCAAAAGAAACGAAAACTGTAGGATCAGTTCTACTCGTTCCAGTTTCAAAGGATCCACCATCAAGAACTCTGCAGTCTGTCAATGCTGGTTGACTGTTATCTTTAGAGAAATTTTCTTCTGCATCTGACTCCGAGTCACTGTCATGTTCAAGAAGTCTCTTGATAGCAGTTCTTTCATCATGTTTATTCTGTGTGTCATCAGGTTTTTGCTTAGGTGTCACAATAAATTCAGAAACTCGATGAAGGTTGGTCTGCATTTGTATCCATCGGTTTAAAGTAGGAAACCTGTGAAGAAAGTAAAATATCACAGAAAATGATGACACATAGGAATAAGATTACTTTTTGTTTTGAAGGATAAAAAAGACTCTGGCTTGCCACTACCTCTCAGACTGATCAAGAGAAAATTCATAAAACAATCTGTCTGCATCAGGAGTGCTTGGAAACTCATCGTTCAAGCTGCTAGATATGACAGAATCACTGCCATTATACAAAATGCTCCCACCAAATACGCAAGCTAAAACTGCTCGTACTGGGGATATTTTGACCAAATGCCTGATTATATCCAACTGAAGCGGATACAGGGGGACACCAGGTGTTGCTGAAGAGGGGACGTAACAATTGGGTTTAGCCTCTTTTGAAGGAGACAGCACTTTACTTTCTGAGTGAGAACATGGAGTAGTTGGAATGACAGGAATGCAAGCCCATCCATGACCAGAACGTGGAGGAGAAACTGGGGGAACACATGCAGATATTACTTCATGGACAAAATCAGCAGACATGACCTCGGCAACTTTTGCAGCTGCATCTGTGCTACTTCGATCAAACACCAGACGCGTCAATAGCTGCAACATGCACCAACAGTAAGAGCTTACTCATAGACCTATGCCCAAAAGGAGTACTGGATACATGGTCAACTTATATAGCATTGCAGCACACAGTCCAATAATATCAAACAATTCATCATAGAATCTTAAGGAGGCTACACAACATGCTCACCAAGTTTTTGGATATAAAACGCTGAAGTTAACAGAATCAAGCAAAGGGAAACTCAACAAAAGCAGAACATTAGACCACTACCACAGTGACAAGAAAAGAAGATTGAATACCACATTGCCCGAGAACAAAAAAAGGCAAAGAAACACTTACATCTTTAGGCCATTCATAAACAAGAGAGAAAAAGTTGAAATCATGGGTTGTATCAGTGCCGTCAACTATGTCACCAATAGCAGCGATATAGAGGATAAACTGAGATACATAAGTAGAGGCTTTGTTGTTTAATGGGCCAAATGACCTCTTCCCCTTGTCTTCTGTTTCGTGGGATACAGGATTTCCATCCACATCTCTATTTGCTGAACCAGAATAACCTTGCTTTGTGTATTTTAGCCCAAGACCAAGAACTCCTTCCTTCTCAATGGCCATGTCTGATCCATCCCCTTTTATTACATCGACTTCAGGTTTTTCATCAGCTATTGCTCTCGCTAGGTTATGTAGCTTTCCTATTATTCGCCAGAAAAGCAGATAAAACTTAATGAAAGGTCTAACAAACATAATTAGTAAAGAGGAACTCGATCACATACTACTACAACAACAACAGACAGAAAGGGTAGAGAAAGAAAACAAAATACCACTTAGGAACTGTCGCTTGCCCCGATGAGCATCTTCAATCATTTGATGTAGCATTGCAAGAGCACGATCTTTCTGTCCCTGCCTATGAGACTTGGTGCATGATGAAATGATGGTATCTCCACTAAAACTGGCTTGAAGACTTTGAGGGTTATCCTGAAGAAGGACAGTTCAGGAGACTACTAAAAAAGGCAAAACGAGTATACAAAAAGAAGAGATGGATTTTAACATGCTTTTGTGCGTCTAGGAATTCATATGAAGTAAAATATTATTAAATAAATGCCGGAATATAAAGTTTTCCTCCGTAAAGGGAAAGAACTGCATGGTGATAGATTTCTCCACTAAAGTACTACTTGCTAAACTAATGTATAACGATTGCTTTATCTGTAGATTAAAAAAAATCTAGGATCAAACTTTAATCATTTGTACCGGACAATAATCTCTCATATGATCCCCGACATCAATCAATATAACAGATTTAAAAGAAAAAAAATATCAATCAAACTAAACGAAAGTTGTGCCTTTTATCCAGCTTGAAGGCTGACCTGTTCAAGAAATTCCTGCAGACGCTTTAAGATCCTTCGTAGCACAGAAATTATTGCAACTTCGTGGACCTGATCCCAGTGAGTAAACCCCACCTTTGGAGACCCTCCAGGATAAATTTCCGATAACATAACTTGAGACTGCGTACAGATTAGAAACAACTTAGCAGGACCAGTAAGTATACCCCTAAAGCCCTTAATAAAATGGAACATTTTCACTTTAGAAGTTAAATAAAAACATTAACATCCACTATTATATGAACCACGGTATACTGTCCGGCCATCTATGCAAACCATGACTCAACTTTATCAAATATATTTACCCCCAAAGTTTGTTTGCTTAGACCAAAACGCAAGAAACTGTATAAGGATGTATGGTAAACCAGACTCCCAAAAAGCACATTCACCAAACTTATTTTGCAGAAAATACAAATAAATAGAAGATTAATATATATATATATATATATATATATATATAGAAAACGGAAACCAAGTACAAATAAGAATCAAAAGGTTACAGGTTTTAAACAAGTTAAAGTATATGGAAATCAAGAACACTGCTTGCCTTATCCAAAAGTTGTTTAGAAATGGTTGGAGACTTAGCAGAAGAAGACGCCGCATCTATGCATAGCAGAATCTGGCATGGAAAAAAAAAGGTAACTTAAAATTGCACGGGAATTGATTGCAGGATAGCCCAGCCCGAATATGCTAAATCGATTGAACGAATAGTGACAAGAATTATGGCGAGATGGATTACCACAGCCAATGGACTCAGTTGAGTACCTAAAGAGTGAAAATCTAAATCTTGCACGGCAGATGCTCCCTCGGCAGCATGAGACATCACATCTTCCACCTGAGAATACTAAGAAATATCGATTAGGTACAGAATCTCGTTGCTAATAAAGATTAGCCACTAAATGACTAATCATCTAGAATAGCATCAGATAGAATTTCAAGAGAAAAAAGCATGATCAATGTACAAGATGCATCCCCAGTGACCTTAAAAACGAACACGAGAAGAGCATACAATCCTCAAGAAAAGGAGATCCAAATAAGAATACTCTAGTCCCAATATGTGAGATGTATAGATATATAAGGAGATATATATGCAAGCACTGTGATGTAATATTACGAAAGGTACCAATGTTCTTTTGAAGGCATTATCCACCCATTCAGCTAACTCAAGAGTAGCTTTGTCCTCTGCTGATAACGCAAAGCGCTGAACTGCCTGTTCTCCTATGTCATACTTAGCTCTTTGCATACAGCTGCAAAATAAGAGTTAATGTCTTAAAATAAATAGATTCACCCTAAAAAAAAAAGGTTTTATTCATAAGCTACTTCATTAGCACAGCTAGGAACTCGTGTTTTTGCTATAAATTAAGGTGATAAAAACTGTAGGCGCAGCACAGCTTCTTAGAAGAAAAGCAACTTCACCAAATATATCCAGGGAAAATAAAAGTTGCAACATCCAGGTTAGCAACGCAAAAACCAAATAGATAACCAAATAAAATTGATCTTTAACGTTTTGTACATACAGATACCATTATGCAGTTTGAACGTCCTACAGGATCTAGAGAAACTTTGATTCGGTTCCAAATAAGGTTAATCGTGAAAACAAAGAAACAATACTGTGGCTAACACTTTTTCCCCAATGACTGATATTAAAGAAAAAAATTTGAATAAAGACTGAAATAAAAATTACCAAACAATAAAAGAAAATTATTCTCACAGATTAAGTAGCTTTGCAGGGGCTGCACGTAAAACACTTAAAACCTCCTTTAAATTCAACTGGCATGCAGAAAGTGGCAGAAGATGCTGCATAACAGATAAGCGCCACTCACAATCTTCAATGAAACGCCTGGCCATAGATACTCTCCATTCTAAAGCCTGTCTTCCATCAGCACTGAAATTGTCATCCAGTTGACACTCTTGTTCAGTCAGATGGGATGGAAGATTGCGGCGTAAAACATTGAGTAGCTGTCTCGTGAAAGATATAACAATTTCCTTTTCCTCTTCTGTTACAAGACTGCCAAGATCCAAACTACATGTTTTACTTTTTTCAGAAAGACACTCTGCCAAGAAACATCGTGTAGAACTGAAATAGATATTGTCCACATGTAAGAGTGAAATAACTATGTTCACCATCATAATCTGCAAACAAAAGAGATCTCATTAGAAAAAAATAACACAACATTCAGATGTAGTATGAGGCATAGCATATATCTTTGTAATATTGTGTTCATTGTATACAGTATTATTTCATATTTCTTTCAACATGGTCTAACAACAAAAATTGATGACAGAAGCGCAGTTTCCTGCAAATTAATCAATGCATACAGGTATATTATTACCTTGCGTGGAACATTTTTAATGGCTTCCAAATGGTTTGTGAGGTCTTTTAAATAATAAAATACCACTTGGTGACTAGTATCCATCTCATCTTTTCTGGCCTCTTCCATTGCACCTAGTGCTAAGACAATAGCCTCCAAAGCATAACGCATATGCATCAGTTCAATATCTTCTATCCTACAATTTAGGAGGACATCAAAATAAAATCGAAATGCACTTAAGAATGCATATAAGAGGTCTACAAAACACCACATTGAAATCAACAACAACAAAAAATGCAGCCCCTTAATGCGACAATTACTATGCCTACATATACCATATAAAGGAGAACAAAAGTTTGTCAAGGGACAGGTGCTAAAACTCAAACATGGATACGTCTGTCCGAAAAAGTAAGGAGATAAATCATATTCAAGCGCATTTATACAACTTCGATCGAACTAACCTCTTCCAGGCTTCTGAAGTTGAAGCAATAGGTTGCATACTAATTAGTGAAATGGCTTCTTGGAATGTTATGCCCGGAACAATGTCAAACAATACCTAAAAAATGGTACGCCGTTCTGGATTAAGAGTAGCAAGAAAACATGCAGATGATAAGCAATACATGGCCAAAAGTACAACTATCATTTAATCGAACAGAGACGACTGCCCATGAGCATACCAAGGAAAATGCATGCCACTGCCACAGTGCATACCAGCACCTAGTTGACAAAATTTGGCATAGCTTTGGCAGAAAACAATTGGACGATTTTAAACAGAGGGGGAAAGAGGGAGAGGAAAGAGGCAAACATTCCAATCTATCTTTAGAAGATAACATACAATTAATTAGACATGATAATGCTTCTCTTAATACACAAATGGTGATTCGACATCCTAAATGCCAAAGGGAACTCATTAATTCAGTGGAAAAATCTCAGAATATGAAGTTTAATTCATAAGAGACTACTGGCAATTTTGGTGTCCATCCCTGATAAAACAGGAGAACATATACTACAATATCTTTGTCTTAACTATTTCTATTCCTCTTTAATTCTGTGTTCCCAAATTGACATCATTCCTACCGTAAGCAAACATACAGCCTGATAGCCAGCAAAATATTCCACGGACTAGAAAATGAAAATGAAATCTAATCATAGCTTAGTGAAGTTTATCTGTACACATTTATTTCGAATACTATTCCTGTGGGGGGCTCTATTCATAGTGTCTAGAAAAGGGATGGTTCAAGAAAGTCCTACCCGAAGTGGACTTTGCACTGAAAGCCTTTCCAACACAAGATTTTCAACAAAAGGATCCACTTCAGCATCCTCACTCTCAGATGACACATAACCATACATCAAGAAAGATGTCTTTGAAGTCCATGGTTTACCAGAATTGACGCAAAAAGCGAAACATGCAAGCTCCAGCTGATAGCATAATGTATCACAGAGATGTTCCACACTCGATTTCTGCGCAGATCATTATGCCCTGTTAGGCCTTCACCATCATCATCTAAAAAAATATTAGATCCAAATAACAATTATATAAAAGAAAGAAGTTACTTCCACTGTCGCGTTTCCATAAAGAGAAGATTCTTCTAAACGAATTGCTTGTGAGGTGCTAGTCCAAAGTAGCCGCATCAATTTTCTACGGATTTCAGTTTTGCCAGGCAACAGATCCCAACCCATGGATGCTACTAATGGGCGGATTCGAGGAAACAAAGTAAGGACCTATAACATGGAGGCAGAAGTGGCTTTCAGATACCACCATAAAAACAGAAGATATCTAACTGGGGCAGTAGACAATCAACAATAGTGCAGTCAGATAATGAGTAGCAAAATATTTTAATTTCTTCTATTCCACCTACATCATTAGCCTCCTCAAGCTTCTCTTTCTTCACCAAAGACAGAGCAGTACACATCACACATCCAAGCACATGCGAACCAGAGACACGAGCATAATGATACATATCTCTGAGGCAAAAATTAATTGCCCTGCTCAGAGGGGAGCCTTTGTCCTCTAAATTTCTCTCAATTTTAAAGTCTACAAGATATCGCCGAAAACAATCCAGAGGAAGAGGAATCTGGCCATTGTCAAACGATAAATGTATCTGGCTATCTGGGAGGAGCATACCATCTTGAATACCCTGCAGATTTTTTTTTTTTTAAAGTCATATAAACTGATCAGTGGCATGCATATAGACATAAAAGAGTACCTCCAAACTTCAAGAAATCACAGAATTAACCTATCTCCAGGATTATATTCAAGCTTGCAATTCAAACAATAACATTGAGATGAATCTCCTCTTTTTTCATGATAATGATATCCTAATCAGCTTTTATGAAGATTATAACAACCTGGATCATCTGAACAAGATCTCCACAACTCGACGAGAGAGCTTCCTTATAAATAAACAGCAAATTCTTGCGAACCATGTGCCAGCAGTCACCATAATCATCTTTTTTCTCCATAACTCTTGAAAGGAGAGCTTGTAAAACAGCACTGTAGAAAACAAAACCGAGAACAGAATAATTCAAAAGAGAAATATAAAACTAAGGTAAGGAATAGAAAGGAATATGCAAGACCAGATATTTTCATCCACTCAAGGGTTTGTGTTTCAGAATCAGATGTATATTTTTCATCCATTCAAGGGTCTGTGTTGTAGAATCGGATGACATTTGCCACTGTTTGAGATTTTCCTAAGGCAATGAAACGAAAACCAAAAGGTCTGTCCTAAACAACCAACCACTAATAACCCTTTTACTCTCTTCCTTTCAATCTTGAGTCTACACCTCAACTCCTTCCCTAAGTCACAGTCCTCAATCTTATTGATGTATTAAGATAAGACACTACCCATTAAATTTATCCAACAAAAAAAGAATGTGCTTCCACATACTTTCCCTTAAACGGCTATTAGCATTTAAAGGGATTGATGTGGAAAATTGCATACATGGGACAGCTATACTGGTAAACAAGCAAAAATCTCATGATGTCTTCTTTTATAGCACAACTCCAACCAAACAACAAAAGCGGCCTCCACCTAGAAAGAAAAACTGAAGTGGATATACTATTTTTGTCAACATGTATTCTTTAAAACTCAGAGCTTACTGAAAATGATCAACGGATTAGTCTCTAAGCAAACCTAAGTAGAGAATATGGCGAACCCTCTTTGCATATATCTTTGCAAACACTCTTTAAACAAGAAACAGAAAATGAATGCCAAAGGGAATAATGAGGACGAAGAAACAATAAAAATGGTCAGACATTTGTAAGCAATAGAAAAAAAACAAGCGGCACATACTGATAATTCTCTTGATCTACTCCATAACCAAGGTGAAGATAACGTATGTGATGAGCTGCCCCACGCTCATCTTCCTCATCCAAACATTTTCTCATAGCATCCAAGTGTGCTAACTGAACATTTGTGTGTATCAAAGCAAAGACGTTATTGTTAACTTGCTCCGGAGATTCAATGCATGTCTCCCTACACATAAGTTGCCTCTTGATGTTAGAGCATAAAGCATTGAAAACATCAGAATAGTCCAATACTACATTCCTCAAAGACACAACAGTCTCTTGCTCAATCTGATAACTTGTATCACCATCAAAATTTAACCTCTCAACACCCAGCTCTAAAAAGGCCTGCAGAACCCGCAGACAATTGCTCAATTCACCATTTTCATCCAGCTTAATCCTCTGTGTTACGCGGTCGATCAAAACCTGGACCATCAACAAGAAATCCGCTCGCAAACTGAGAGTCTCGGATTCAAATCCCCAAGGCGAAGTAGGGTTTTCGAATCTTAGAAGCTCAATCGTGGAAAGGAAGGCTAGAACAGAGGGGGAAGGGCAAGAAGGCGACCAAAGAACATTCTGAAATCTTCCAGCGTTGGAGACGATCGTCTGGAGAATCGTCACTGCGAGGTCCGGGTTTCGAACCCTGAGAGCCAGCAGAGTAGCCTTCAAGGGCTCGAACTGACCCAGGTGAAGGTGGTTCGCCGCCAGGCGACACAGAATCTCCGTTTCCGTATCCATACTTAATCTAATGCATACCGATCAAAATTCAAGATTTCTGTCTTGCTCCCTATCAAGATTCATATAAATTACTCTTTTATCAGTTCTGAATTATCCCTTTCTCTCAATAAGGTGATTAATGATGACAAGTTTACAAAAGGCTATGACATCGTGGTCGCTTTGGTTTAATTGGGAAGAACCACAATGGTTTCGAGGAAATCTACTATTAGTAAAAATTGAAGCTAAAAGTTTTTCGGGCTATCCAGCTGGGATCTAAATCCTCCAATCACTGTATGCTACCTTTTTATTCTTTCTCTCTCGACCAGGCGACACGAAGACGCCAATCCTCCAATTGAAACTTGTTTATATATTAATAAATCTAGTGTTTTTAGTTTTAACATTAATCACGATTGCTGTTAAGATGATGTTTCCTATGGAACTTAATAATTGGTGGGATAATTTTGGTGCTTAAACTATGGTTATTTTTCTCCTATAT